>NDXB01001125.1:61276-91918 GCA_002631895.1 Agapornis roseicollis | reverse complement strand
GCGGGGGGGGAAAGAGGGTTTTTACTGTCTTAAAAGATGACATTCTATCACATTATCTTATGAATTTAAGAGCTAGATGGAATTTGTGGAAAACTAACATAAGGTGTGAGAAGACTACAATAAAATCTAATGAATAGTACTAACTTCTTAGTATGTTGCATCCAAGAACACCTTAAGGGGTTGAAAAGGAAGCAACAAGATGCTTTTGAAACAACAGTTGTGATAATGTGACTCTAAAACGTCAGAGTAAGCACCCTTTTCTGTTATGTTTTGACTTCTTATTTATTAAAGCCAGAAGATGTCAGAAGCATTTATGTGTATTGGTTAATGCAGTAAGAAACTTAGAGATCCTGTAATTAAATGAAGTCACATTATTCCCCTTAGACTCTTCTAATTGTATTTAGCCAGATTCCTTTAAAACGTTTTAAACTGCTTCAGTGCTAAATCTAAACTGGAGCTTGATATTGTGCAAGTCAAGAATGGCTGTTAGCTTCTGGAAAACAGTTCCTTATCAGAATTTCCTTCTGCAGTCTAACAGATTAACAGGTACTGCTGACATCTGGAATGTAAAGGTTAAACTGATGGATCATAATTAAATCCAGATGTATAGGAGTCGCTCTGTCTGTGAGAAAAATCTTCCTGAAGATCAAATGGGGAGGGTGGAGGTGGGCACAGTCCACACAAACCCTGAAGGGCAGTTCAACGTGGGGGACTTTGCGTTGTAAATACAAGAATAATAGAGATGATAACAGAAGGTGTATTTGATTATAATGTCCTTCAAACTCACATGCGAGTTATTAAATTACAATATACAGCTCTTGCAAGTCGTGCATGTGTATGGTTGTTTATAGTAAAACCAGGATTCTTTGGTTAATTCATTTGTGCCTTTTGAGATAGACTTTTCACTGAGAGGCTTTATTTTAGTGAAAATTAAAAGAAGTTGGTTTTTAAACAGCTCTTTATAGAATATCCTCCCTATTCTGAGTCCTCTTCCAAAAGACTTAGGTCACTTCCTAGATCCATGTTTTATTATAACTTGTGACTCAATAGAAGACATGGTAAATTTGGGCTTGTTTTTAAAAATGCTAAATTGCATGTATATTCAAATTTACTAATTATTTGGGGGTTCTGGAAGTGTAATTCGTGTGGGTAGCTTTGTGTTGCTTGCAAACAGATCAGAAAAATGTGTTAAAATCTGTCTTGAACAATGCTGAACTGAAACCAGATTTGGCATTTGTGGGCTGTTGTTTTTAAACACCATGTAATGAGTATATACAGATTGTGCCACCTTGAGTTTGAAACTGCAGAGGTAAAACTCGTTCTTGCACTATGTGGACATTCTCTTTAATGCTATCTGTAGTTAACACCTTGTCCTCTGGCTTTATGCCAAAATATTTTCCTCTGCAGCTTTAAACTGATTAGGTAGTGCCAGAACAAAGATGCCTTTGTACTGCAGAATCCTGCTTTCGAGCACTTGCTTAGCAGTGAAGAGAGGTTAAACAGAGTCACGCTGCTTGGCTGAGGTTTGGAGATGAGTTTTCATCAACCTTTCACTATTTCCTTTCCCCACAAATTATGTCACTTTAACTGTTTGTGTTAAGGTCTGTGCTAGTTTTGTATCATTAGACTACTAAGACTAGTTGCAATGAAAAAACCCTCCCCTCTGGTGCTTTGTAGTTTCTGAAATGTTTTGACATATGGCCGGCAAGTTTGGGGTACTTTTATTTCAACAGTGTGTCATGTAATTTAACCAAGTTTCTAAAAACAAAAGCACCAGCTCAGTGTTAAATATTTCTGATTGTACATTTGTCTTCTGAAAGAGATTTCTAAAGTCCTTCTCTCTTCTAATAAATGTTTTTTGTGATCTCAGTTTTTGTTTGAAAAGCACATTCCAATCTGTTCTTTCACATACAGATACATTTATATAATCTTTGAAAAGCCTGTCCTCTTGCAAACTGAGAGTAGTTTCTCTCCTAACTGTGGAAAAACTTGATTTGGACAAAAGCTTTAAGCCTTATCAGCTGATAGTTGTGGGAGGACAAGCTGGGTGCTGCTTTCTGTGAACTCTGGTTTCTTCTTGTTGAAGGAAGTTGTGAATAGCTTTTACTGTTGGGTAAAGAGCACAAACTTTCTGTGATCATTTGCAGGACACAATAAATCTACTTGGATGTGTATATAATAAATGTGTATATGTTTGTAGATCTAGTACATACCACATTTAGCATGTAGCCACAGAAGGCCTGAGTGGCAGGAAGAGAGATCCTGCTATGTGGCCTCCTATGAAGGTGAAGAAGCCTTATAGCTGCTGTGGCAAGCTGGGAATGTCAAATAATGGTATACTTTTGATATGGCAATGTATAAAATATCAGATACTCTGATTCTTTGACAAGAATCTGATTTGATGCACTTGAAATTTAAGGAGGGAAAAACCTAAAAATCAAATACCTTTTTAATGTTGGAACCTGTCCATGCAGAACAGCGTTGTAAGAAAATCAATGCTGACAGTGCTTTGATACTTTTCTGTTTTTAAACCAATTCTTGTATTAAAAGCAGTAGAATCATAGAATGGTTTGGGCTGGAAGGGACCTTAAAGATGATGTGGTTCCAACCCCCTGCAAAGGGAAGGGACACCTTCTACTAGACCACATTGCTCCAAGCCCCATCCACCGTGGCTACTTCACAGGTTATATGTTAGTGCCCATATCCCAGATCTTTCATTAGCAGCTTGCACTCTAAAATGGATAAATGGTGCATGTGCGATTTTTCTGTTTTCTTCAGATGACCTTAGTCTAAAAAACCCACTGTGATGTGGTTTATGGCCTGAACAATGTGGAACTAATCAGTTGAAATACTTCCAGCTCACTCATGGCTTATTGGAGAACTTCCCACAGAACAGAGCTCCTCTGGAGCAGTGTGGTGTTAAATGCCTAGAAATGTGTCACTGCTACAAACCGAAAACGAAGTGAAGCTTTTGAAATAAGGCAGAATGACATGGCTCGTCCATGTAGTGGCTTCCTGGTCCTCGGAATGTTTTTATCCAGTCTTGTTGACTTTAACATAGATTGTGCAGCCTTAAAACCGGAGTTCTGAAGTATGAGATTTACACTACTGAAACATGCACTGCACAAGAAACCAGAGATTTTATCTAGTTTTTGAGATTACTGAGATGCAGCTGCTTAGGGGAAGGGGAAATCCATGACATAAAAAAACCTCTTTGCACTCATTAACATTCTGAATTTTAATATTTGAGTCACCATTATCCTCTGGTCGTCTAAAATCTTCACCTATATCATCATTTTTAGTGTAGTATTACTTTGTATTCAGCAGTGAAAGATTTAAAGTAAGACCCTTCTGCCTAGTATCTTCTTTCACAATGGCCCTCTCCAAGTTGTTTTGTTAAGCAATTGTAGTTCCAAAGAAGAGAAGCTATTGCAACTCATTGAATTGCAAAAATCCTCCCAATGTAACCAACAGATGTCTAACTTGAAACTGGTTGGATGGGTTGTCAGTGGAGATAAGGGCAAAACTTCCCACACTTTCTCCTTTGATCATAAATTTTAAGCAAACATTAAAAGAAGTGTTCCATGTTGTCTGGAAAACCAGCCCTGTTAGTGCTCAATGATGCAACACAGGGTTTGTAATGGCTGATCTTCACTTAGATATCCCCAAATGCATTTGAGAGTAAATGGTGAGTTTGTGTTTTTGGCAGTTTTACACTTCAGCCATAGTCCACCTGTTACACACTTTGGTTTGGTTGCCTGGGTTGGTTTTTAATCAACCCACTTCAACACAACTGATTTGACATTCTTAGGCGTCTGATTTTAGGCTATTTCTAAAGCCTTGGTTGATGCTGAGACCTAATGTTGCTTTAGTTTAACCTTAAATTACATTTCCTTTTCTTCTTGACCTCTCTTTCTGAAGATCAACAGTAATTCCATTTTCTGAGAGAACCTTTCAGGATCCCAAATAAAAAAAAAACCAAAACAATCATTTAGTGTTCTCTAGTATAGGTTATTACCTATAGATTATAGTTTATAGATTATAGTTTATAGTTATAGATTATTCTGTTTGCTTCTACTTTCCTGCTCTCCTTTGTACAATTCCTAGAATAGCCCAGGTTGGAAGGGGCCTTGGATGAGATTAACTAGTGCCCTGTCCAGTTGAATCTTGAAAATCTCTAGTGATGGGGACTCCCTGTGTTCCATGGAGGTTGTTCTAGTGATTGATCTCATGGGGGGGGAGTAAGGAAAACAAAAGGACAGACAAATAAACCCCCATTCCTTTGGAAGACATCCTTTAAACACTGAAATACAAGAGACTCCTTCAGGCTTTCCTCGTAGCGCAGTTTGATCACCTTCATGGTCTTCATTTGGATCCTCTCCAGTCTGTCCACATCTTCATTACCTTGTGAGGACCAGAACTGGACACAGTTACTGCAGGTGCAGCCTGACAAGTGCTGAGCAGGGGGTTGATCACATCTCCTTCTCAGTAATGCCCCTGCAGATGCATCTTAAGGATTCAGTTTGCCTTTGCTGTGGCAGTGCAGTGCAGGATTGTGTTCAGCTTGTCCACCAGGACACGCAGCCTGTACTGGGTTCTTTGGTTATCCTATGTGCAGGACATTGCACTTGGCTTAAACTTCGTATTGTGCTTGCTAGCCCACTCCTTCATGGAGCTTTGTTTTTATCTGCTGATCCCAAGGCAGCAGGGGAGCAGCTTTGCAGAGGCTGTCTCATGGATGAAGTGGGAGAGAAACATCCCTGCAGTGCTGTGAGTGCCGCACATGAAGAGAGCAGTGGGGTGTCTAATGTAACACATGAAACAATTTGTGTTAACGCTGCCTTTGCTCATTGAGTAAGGCTTGCAGAAACACCACTCTGCATGAAAAGGTGGCCACATCTGAGAAACAGCAGAAGTAGAAATTAACTCTGCAGGGTGGCTGTAATAGTCCAGAGAAGCATCCATGCCCTCCCAAAGGAACTGATGTTGTCACAAAAGTGACTCCAGGGTATGGCTGTGTAGACTTAGCTACCTTCAGATATAGTTCCTGTTTGTGCCTGTTAAATTGTTTAACAACCTTATTTATAACCTTTAATGCTAAAGATAGTCTGTCTTTAGCAAGCAGCTTTGCCTGCCTTAAGGTGCGATTGTTGTTTTTAAGCAATGAAAAACAGTAGTGTAACTAAGGCTGGCATCAGGACACAATTTTTAAACCACGTTGATGAACTATGTGATTATTCTTGTAGGTACAAGGTGTGAGCTTATGATAAATCCCTTTGTGTTTTTTTGCAGGCTCATTTAAATTAGTTTCTTATCTTGTTGTTGTTGTCCTTTATCTTTTAGAAGACCAAGTCCAAGTCTGCCTCAATGGAGCAATCACTCTTAAAAAAACTTCAAGTTTTCAGCAGTCCCAGTGTCTGGGGAAGGGAGGAGTTGGTATTACGTGCTGAAATAGCGTTAGACTTCGCTAACTTCAGAACCTCTTTCTTTGTTCTCTTTTGCTTAAAGCATCAGAAGAGTCCAGATAGAACTGCTGCGTGTCTGTATATCTAACTTACCAACTCTCACTGTGTACTTTTTCAGCAGCAATTGACAGCTCTCCTGGAATTTCACACTAGGGTAGCATTTCCATAGTTATTTCAATTCACACATAAAAATGTATAGTGTCTTTTACTTTCTTGGCTGAACCAATGGCATCTTAATGCGATAATACAAAGAAATCCCAATTTCTCTGAGTTGCAGGGTTAGACCAAAGCAGTTCTGCTTGATTATTTTATTCACAGCAATAAATCTATACAATGTTGCAAAAATAAAAGTGTAAATCCAAGGAAACTCAGGCCTGGATATATTTTCATTCCTTGTTTTTGGAGAGTTACAGCATTTTAAGAACAAAAAATGAAGCTTGCTTTGGTTCATAGGCATTTCAGACATCAGAATTGCCTCCATAGAACATTTCTTCTTCAATGAGAAACATTGGTATGACTTGCATGTTTTCTTTTTTAAAACTCTCAGCCATTTGCATACTTCTGTATCACATTGTGGCAGTTGCAGCATTGCTTTATGAACGGTTTGGCTTGGAGTATTTGTGTGCGAGATCTCTTTGTTTCTGCTCCTCAGCCATTTTACCTACAGTGCATGGGGGCAGGGAGGAGGGTGCAGAATGGAACAAGCTTTCTGGAGTTTGAATCCAGGTCACTTGGCCAGCTTCCAGGAGCCAGGCAATAATAGGCACGCTGGCTGCTTTCCCTTTTTCATTCTTCCTTGTCCAATGATCTGAAGCCTGAGGAGGGAAAACTAACCAGTGGAATTGCTCTGAGTAATATTAAAATGTTTCTAGGAATGTACCCATTCCATTCTAACCTTCCTCTAAAGCAGCTCTAGTTCTTTGTGTCTCTGTTGCTACTAACTTGCTTTAGGGGTTTTCTGTACTATCTTTAGTTTGGTAGAAGGAAACCAAAGGTATTGTAAACTTTGAATGTCTGAACATTAAAGCTCTTGTTTCATGTGTAGAGAGCCAAGTTTCTAATGTAGTAAGCCAGAACCCTAGATAACCTAAAACGTGATAGCAATGTGATATGGACCACATATAAAGTGACCTAATTACCAATGTGCTGTGTCTTACAGAAGATGCAGACTACAGTGCCTTCGGTACGGATACTCTGACGAGGAAGAAGAACGTTCTATCGAATGTGTTACGTCCGGATAATCACAAGAAGAAACCACACATTGTCATTAGCATGCCACAGGACTTCCGACCAGTGTCTTCCATTATAGATGTAGATATTCTTCCAGAAACCCATCGCAGGGTGCGACTTTACAAGTACGGGACTGACAAACCCCTTGGATTCTATATACGAGATGGCTCTAGTGTCAGAGTAACACCACATGGATTAGAGAAAGTGCCAGGGATTTTCATATCTAGGCTTGTTCCTGGAGGTTTGGCTCAAAGCACAGGCTTACTGGCTGTCAATGATGAAGTACTGGAGGTGAATGGAATAGAGGTTTCAGGAAAAAGCCTTGATCAGGTTACAGACATGATGATTGCAAACAGCCGAAACCTGATCATTACAGTAAGACCAGCAAACCAGAGAAATAATGTTGTGAGGAACAGTCGGACTTCTGGCAGCTCTGGCCAGTCCACTGAATCCAGCCTTCCAAGCAGCACGCCAAATATTTTAGCAAATTTCTTGCAAGGGGAAGAGGAGAGTGATGAAGAGGACATTATCATTGAAGACAGTGGTGAGCCACAGCAGATTCCAAAGGCTGCACCTACTAACGAAAGCCTGGAATCGTTGTCACAAACTGAACTCTTTCATGAGCCAACACAGAATGGATTCCTTCCTTCCACTGAGATGAATTTGAATCATTCAGCAGGCAGCATTAGCATGGAACATGAAGTACAAGATTCAGAGCATAAGTCGTTAGAAGAAGATGGAACTATTATAACGCTGTGAAACTACACTGATGTACTATGTATTAAGGATGCCATACATGTTTTGATTTGGCTTAAGATGTAATACATTTGATACCTCTCCCTCTATCGAGCACTGCGGTTAGAGTAAAAGGAGGGGAAAAAAGTAAATACAAGAAGTTCAAAATTATCTAAGTTGACTAACTTCAGTTAATTGTGCACTTCAGTGTAAATACTTCACAAAGATGGAAGATAACTGACAAGTGACTAAAGTTGAATGAGGGGAATTTAAATTGAAAATGAAGGATAGCTAAGAGATGGCTGTGAGCTTTCTTTTAAAGGTACTTTATTTCTTTTTAATGCAGAATACTACCGGTTCTATAGAAGTAAATTTCCATTATTGTGTGAGGTTGACTGTCTCATGTACTGTGGTTTCATGTTCATCTGCTGCTTACCTATGATGGAGCTGCTTTGGCCACTTCATTCCTGTTCTGGGCTGCTGTTGAGCTGGTAGAGCTGTTTGTGTGGCTTAGTGTATGAGGAAACTGAAAAATAAGCAGGAGGTGGGGTGGGAAGAGATGTTTGTGGTTGGTCTAGTTCCTGACTGGCACATTGAGCAACAGGCATCTGCGATAGTGGTCAGCAATTTGACAGCAGCCAGGATTTGAAGGTGGAGGCTTCTGAAGTTGACTGTTCCTTTGTAAATGAATGTGCAACCACAGTAAATTTCAAAGAAATCAAATGTAAACTTAATGCTATGGCAGTGACATAACATAAGCCTTGTTAAAATCACAGTCCCAGTAGAGGCTATAAAGATTTCTACTAGAAAGGTAAATTAAATCCCTAGATTAAAAAAGTTTTAAATCAGAATGAAGCTTTTAATAAACCTTGCTTGAGCCATGTGATATTAAATGATTTGTTATTATGAGCTACACTGTAAATGCTGATCTTTCAGTGTACCACTGGCTGGGTGTTTTGAATAGTACAAAGCTGCTATACATGAAACACCAATGACAAGTCCTGATACTGCAAGGGCATAAGTGTGTGTGTGATCAGCTGCAATTACAATGAGAAGCACAAGGAGAAGCTTTCAGCATTATTTTTCCCTTTTTAGTATCTCCTGCTTTACCATTTTGGCAATCAGTTCCCAACTTGCCCCTTCTCTGGGGACATAATTTGTGGCAGGAAAATGAGATGGGGACTAACAGGACGGGGGAGAAGGATGGATGGATGGAGATTCTTGCCAGCGATACAGTAGTCTATGTCAACCTCTAAGAAGGTAGTAGGGTGCTACCGGTTCTGTACTGTGGTACTGTGCTTACCAGAGCCAGCAGTCAAGGTTCTTGGAAGCTTGTTCTACCCTGTGAGGAGATAGGATGAGTGGGAAAGAAGACTAACCCCTTTCTTTTTTTTCCCCTCAGCCTATCTTGAGGAAATACCTACCTCTGGTAACTTTACTAACAAGAGACAAGCTGTAAGTTTAATGTTCAGATATCTGTAACGGTCTTTCTAGGATATCAGAGGCTAAAACTGTGTTTAAGATTTCCTTAATGATGTAAACAAAAATGCTTCAGAAATTACTACTGTGCAGTTTCACTAAATGCAGATTTGAAATTCATATCTGATGAGCAGTAGTATTTTCAGGCTCTCAATACCATTGGTGTTAAGTCTTGCAGATGACAAGGAAGGTTTCCATGCCCGTTTTGATCATGGAGTGTTACTGTAACAGACAAGGGACTTCTGCAAATACAGGTTAGAGTTCCGCTTTGTCAGATATATCTATGGTTTCTTCAGTGTGCATATGGAGAGGCCCTGGAATCTTTTCCAACATGAGCAAGGATTTTGAAGTGTTCTACTTATTTTGCTAATACTTATTAAAAATGAAGTAACTACACTCACTTAGTGTGAAATGAGGAAAATAACTGTTCATTCTGCATGTAGACTTTAAATTATACCTGTTTTCTGAGAGTGCTGCTCTACAATTCCTTTATTTAAGGAAGATTGTTTACTTTGAAATGTCTTTTTTTTTCCTGTATCAAAAGACTTTCCTTCCTGTGTGAAACCATCAGTGGAGGGTGACTTTCATTGATTATGCTAGTTTGCACTTCTGTGCCTTTTGTTTACTTGAATGTATTCTGAATAAGCGAAGGAATAAAGGCACTTGGATTAGAAGAGGCCTGAGGACCACAGATACAGAAAATGAACTGGTAGTGCACTTAACGCAGGTGTAACACTTTCATTCAGTGGAAAGCTGTTATGGCTCTAATGTGGCACATGAATATTTTGCAGCTTGGGTAATAGCTTTGAGCTATTAACTCACAGGAGGATTGGGGCTGGGAGTGTTAGTGTTTCAAGGTAACCTATTGCTTAGGTACAATCCCCCAAGGTTAGCGTGCTGCCAAGCTCTGTGGTACCCAATCTGTACTCGTAACAGATGCATGAATATTTTGACTGTATATGCCAGTATTAAGGACTTGTAGAAATTTAACTAGGGTCCTACTTTAAACTGCATGAGAATTACTCTCTTAGGACCTTTCCTGAAAGCCTATTAATCTAAATGTGAGATACTGATTAATCCAATGTGTCTTTGGCACACACCATGTTCTGTTTTACAGAGATTTGGTAGCACATAGTAAAACCGAGCATTTGGGACATGATAAAAACATTAAAGAATAAACCTGAAAATGTTTTGTTTTGTTAAAGTGTGTATTTGCAGTTGCAATGACAGACTGCAGAGCATGTAATTGCTTAATGCTGCAGTTACCGTAAAGTTTCTGAAGTTCTTCCATATCTTACTAATGCATACACTGTTAATTATAAAATGACTTGTAAATTGTTACTTCAGGATGATCAATGGTTGATTATGAGTGGCTAAACTTCATTTTGTACAGAAACGATGCTGGGGTTCAGTATAAGGTTTTTTAAAATACACTGATATTATTAGCCTTTCATTCACTACCTCCTAAATTTTTAACATCTATTCAGTTTCCTCCCTGGAAGAAAATACTTCAAGGCTTGACTGTTTTATAGAGATTTTATCTTTTAGCTAAAAAAAGCAGAAAAAAATCCCAAAGTGATGGTGAAGATGCTACGCATGATTGACAATGCTACGCTGCTATTAATGTGATCTGTGTGTTAAGTATCCTGTATATGTAAATTGTATTTTCAAGCCAGATTTTATAAATTAATTTATAAAATATCCAAATTGTTTCAAAATGGAATGGAAAACTTACAAGTCCTTGGACTAGTGTTATATATGTTGTGTACATGCACAATGGGGGGAAAAGTCATTCCTTACTTGCAACTGGGAGATTTAAGTGCACCTTAATAGGAAAAAGAACAAATTCTTAATAGAATGAAGATGCATTTACTTTGAAGTTCTGCTATGGTACTGGATAAGTCAAGCCTAACTGTGAATCATATGTTTTTTTCCACAGCTGAATTAAATTTGGGACAATGTTCTCACAAGCTGTCTTTAACATGTGTATTTTTGTGAATATTATGTATTTTCTAATTAAATTTTACTTGCAATGTGATTTTTACATGAATGAAACTTGTTTAAAATGTCAAATATCAGTATTTTTCTTACAACTTTAATGTATAATGTACATTGGTATCTCACTGAATGAAGAATGATTTTACAAAATCAAACTAGATGTAGTTGTATATTAGTCTTATATTTTTACAAACTGGAATAATAAATGGATATAGAAATAAAGCGTGTTTTTCTTGATTACTTTGTGAAGTAAGTAAAAACGAGGACAAATATATCCTTTTATGCTGCAGTGTGAAATAAGGTGGTTCCCTTCCACCCTTGGGCAGCAAAGTGGGCTCTTGTTTCATAGCAGACTTAAACATTTTCTTCCTCCGCTCCCTGCTCTGGAGCAAATATCTACCCCAGAGTATGAATGGTTCAAAGCATTTGTCCTTCAGTCCTGTTGACTAACCTGTGATATGCTTATTCCTACAGTAGCTGCAACTAACAAATCTTACACTGTTACCACTTGCCTGAGGACTGCTCATAGCACACTTGAAGTCATGAGGCCTGGGAGATGGTTCCTTACCCTCCGTCACCTTTGTTGAGTGCTGCTGGTGGTATGGAGGTTGTCACTGTAAGTACTTAGTATAATCATCTATATTGAAGTTTTATCTTGAACCCATTCCCCTTGTGAATGTTTTCTCCCATATCTAATGCCTTGGCAGCCCTTGTAAACATTTACCTAGTGACAAAAGACTTGAGTTTCCTTTAGCCTTTTTGTGTAGGGCTTTTGTGCCTGCTGGTCTTGGGGCCATTCACATGACTTGTATCCTACACCTTCCTTCATACATGCATGACTGATTTCATTTGTATGGTTCAGTACTTCTCATACGTGCCTATGTAACTATGGGGAAGTGACGAAAAGACTCAGAACAACATTCCAGTATCTTAATACTGGTATGCAGCTGAAAGAACCTGGTCTACTTCCTCTGTGCACTTGAGTCTGAATGGCTTGTAGCTGTAAGAAATTTCTTTACTCAGCATGGAAGCTGATAGCTCACCCCTTTCTTAAAGGAATGCTGAAGTTGGTATGGGATTCTTGAAATAGCTTTAACAATTTAACTTATCTGTATTAAAATCCAGGTTTAATGTTTTTCTAACTTCAGACCTTCTGTCCAAATGCATAAAGCTCTGAAACTGGGAGAGATTTCTAAGCTACTGATTCTTGTTTACACGGGAATTGTGGGAGCAAGTAACTGTCTAATATTGCGGCTGAAAGGTTTTAAGTATTGGTTATTTTGAATAGATCAGATGATAAAAATGAGGACCAAAATGTGAAGGATTGCTGGCAGACTGCAGGAGGAGACAGTGGACCCAACAAACAATTCAGTGTAGGTTAAGTTTGCATGAGTGGGGGAAAAAACCTTGTATTGTATTTTGCATAGGTGATGATGAATGTCAGGCAGATTTGCCTCTCAGGAGCCTGTCCTGAGCTATGATAGTTTACTGAACACATCAACCCCAGAGTTGCTAGCATAAAATGCCAAACTATGTTAGGAAAGGAGTGAAGGACAAAACTGATAACACGTTGTTGCTGTATAAAACCATGGTTCAGCAATGCTCTTAATGGAGTATGCAGTTCTAATTGCCTGTTTTCAAAAAGGATACCAGACTGAAATAAAAGCCATCTGCACTATAGAATGCTTTTAGTGTAACAAACATGGGTAGGAGAGAGCTGATCAGCCTGAGAAAGATTTTTAAAAAGCAATAAAGCTGTGTGTAAAGTTTTGTATGATGAAATTAAGTATCAAGAGATGGATTGAAAAAGTGCAGTTGAATTTCAGTTTCACTTACCAGCTTTCAGTTATTTGACTCAGTGCATTTTAGCTCCCTCAGAAGTAATTCTTAAGGAGGTCAAAAAATATACTGAACCTAAAGGGCACTGTTTCATGTAAGGTTTATGTAATTCCACAGAATTAGTCTGGTGGTGTCTCAAACTCTGCACATGCATCTCCTCCAGTGTTTCTTGCCTTGGAACCAACACTGAGTCAGGGAGTACATTCACTGAGACAAGAGCACAGACTACATAGCCGTATCCTTAGTAGCCATTAATGTTTCTGTGCCTTCCAACAAGCTTCTGTGAGAGAATTTCTCCTAATCTAAAACTGCTAATAATCCAGGGAGTAGATTATTGCAGGAGCAAAGACCAAGGAGAACATGTCCTTAGGATGTAGTAAGCTTGACAGGGCACTTAAGGTTGGACAAGAACTGAAGGTCAACTACTGCTAGTATTGACCTGGACTGAATCTGCAGTGGAGGGATGATACAGAAGCTAGTCTGGGATACTGTATGGGAATGAGGCTGAAATGCATATTCATGCAGGTCAGCAACACTATTTCTGCAAGTCACTGTAATATGTACTGGTAGTTTTCCTAAACTAATTGTAAAGACAGACTGTAACTTTCCCTATTGCTGCCTCCTTGAGGAAGGAATGCAACTGTTAAATAGCATGGAGTAACATTTGCCTTTTTAAATGCCAGCACTATTTAAGAGCTTATCGCCTTGAGGAAAGTTAACAAGGTGTTAAGACAGTTATTTTGTGGAATTGAAAGTTCATCTATGGTTGCAGATACAAAGACTTTCTGGGATTTTCATATGTTGTAATCAATTGAAATTGATGATTTGAAATTGTATACCAACTGACTCATGCTACATACCCCTTTGAAGCTTTCTTGTTATCTTAAAACTGTGACAATCTAATTTCAGACACGCCTGAATTACTTCTGATGCATATGTGTTCCTTGCAATACATTATCAATAGTCAGATACTATTATGTAGTAGTTGCATGTGGTGATGCTGGAGAGGAATAATCAGCTTCAAGGTAGCTTCATAAATGGCTTTCAGTACTAGCATGAGGAAAAATGTGTTGGATGGTAACAATACTGTTCTTGGGTGCTGTAGAAGTATGCGAGAAATGGTACAGCTGGCTCTTGGAGAGGTGAGATGTAGCCAAGATTTAAGCATTCAGACTCCTTGTGCAGCGATGATAGATCACTTGTGTACTTTACCTCTCAAATGCAAGATGAATTTGTCTCTGAGGACTTCATGTAGTATGCTTGATTTTAAAAGTGCTTTGGAAATACGAAGCGCAAAGCAATTTGAAGTATCATGGTGCTGTTTAACCATGGATTTCTTACTACTTGCTAATAACATAGTATTTCCTGTCCTTACAATTAACATTCCTTTCTACCTGAACTACAGTTTCCTTACCTGATAGTGTAAGGAAATTCTTTGCATTTCATCAGTGTGAAAGACTCTGTGATGTTGGTTTAAAAGAATATATATGAGCATATTTATTGCCCCCTACATTTGCTTTTCACAAGAGAATGCAGTTCTTTGAGGTACATTTCTTCAGTCTTGAGCACCTGGTAATGACTGCTTACTGACACAACTTTCTTATTTTGTAGTCACAGCTGCGAGGCAATGCTCAGAAACAAGGAACAGAGTTCAAGGAACAGATGAGAACAGCAGGTGATGTGGAAGGAGCTAGAGAAGGTAGGGACATCATCCAGTGCAGGGGTTTCTGCTTGAATAAAACCTATTATATTGGTGTGGCTACAGTAGGTAAAATGATATGTATCATAATCTGGCATGTCTAAATTGGTTCTGAAAATAAGTGGCCTAGTTATTCACAAATGTCAGACAAAATGGAGATAAAAGTAGGAAGCAAATGGACATAGTCTAATGAAGGAGGTGAGAGTTCAGGTGTATTGCAGAAAGGAATACTTCGTTTTGTAATAGCCAAAAGTTTGTCCACTATATTAAGCTGTATAAACTGGTCCAATAGAAGATCCTATTTCTGTCTGCAAGCCTAGTCTTTCTCTTTAGACCTTTATAGATGTAACAATAACCTCTGGGCACAAAAAGGATATTCCTGGATATTCCTGTTGTGAAACACTGGAATTCCTGCAAGGCCTTTCATTTTTTGTTTGCCCCTTTTGCTGCTTTGCTGCTGTTCTGGATATTGTGTACCCAGTAAAGAAACAGAAGGGTTTTCTCATTTTTCTGTTGGAGGATGCAAATGATTTGAAATGCTTAAAATGCAGAGGAGAAAGTATTGAATAGATAAACACAGGTTTCTCTGACTTCCTGAATGTTGCACAGGGTTAGATGAACACTGGGACTTGTAATTCAGAAATTTAAATCCTGATGGCTGAAACCCCTGAATAACCTTATTGTTAAGCCTGCCCTTCATATTCTCACTGTCCTGTGCTGGAGGATGAGAAAACTAGATATACCTGCAAACTCATGAATCATTGAGCTGAAACTTAATTTTAAAAGCTACCTGCACCAGATAATTTGGGTGTTGTGTTAAAACTGGAATGCTGTTAACTCTTGGTCAGTAACTGCGTCTGTATCATGTCAAAAAGCTTTGATTTTTTGAGTCATCCTGCGAAGTTAGTGTCTTGAAAAAATGAAGTGATTCAGCATGTTGCTTTCCTTGTGTTTTGACTGTGCTTTGTATTGATAAACCGTTAGGATAGTGAAGATAGAAGGGTTATCCTAATCCTACAGCTGAGACACAGAGGTCACAGAGCCATTTGGTCATGGAAACAGAAATACAAAGCATGACTTGTTCTTTTTAGTGCAGTTTTCTCTTGAGAGATTTCCTCTATGGTAAAGAATTCCTGTCAGTGCTAAAGCCCATGTGGATGGTTCAGTCTATGAAAGAATCAGGAGGAATTGAAGTTGGTGTTATACTTTTAAAACACATAGAGTATTTCCCTTGTGTCCTGTGTTCAGCACTTGCAGTCAGTTTTTCTTCTCTTTAGTAGCTGTGTTTTGACTTAACCCAGGAACAAGGCTGATAAGGCCGAGGTTTTTGGTTGTTGCTGAGCGATGTTTGCCCTGACCAAGGACTTTGTGAGCCTCATGCTCTGCTGGGGAGGAGGGGGAGCCGGGAGGAAGGAGGGACAGAACCCAAACTGACCAAAGAGATATTCCATACCATAGCACGTCATGCCCAGGAGGTAACTGGGAGTTACCTGGAAGGAGAGGGAACTTCCCGGTCGGGCTCATTTTCGGTGGGTGGTATCGTACCCTCTTCCCTTGTTTTCCTTGTCGTTGTTATTATTATTGGTGATAGCGATAGTGATTTGTGTTATACCTTAGTGACTGGATTGTTGTTATCTCAACCCGTGGGAGTTGCATCCCTTTGGTTCTCCTCTCCCCATCCCTCCGGGAGCAGGGAGGAAGGAGGGGAGGGCAAGAAATAGGGGGGGCTGAGTGAGTGATGGAGCTGTGTGGCTGTGCTTAAACCACGACACCCTGGCTTGCTGTGTTTCTTCTAAACAGACCTTGTCATGCTCTTCCTCCAAACATAGGTTTGTAACAGTTCATCTGTGATACACAACAAGGTAGGATTATTTCATCCTGATCTGTTAAAGGTTTCCAAATACACTTGCCAAATCCCACTGAAGTTTTCTCAGGTGCATCTTCCTATGACAGAAATGCTCTTTCAGAGGTACAGAATTCAAACCCTTGGGGTCTGCAGTGTAAAAATGGCACCTAGTTGGCTGAGCAGAGAACATGTCTGTGTTGTTAACTCCACCAGTACATGGCAAGATGCTGCCCAGACCTGGAGAGCATAAACTGAAATGTAATATTGAGTGCCCAGACATGCAGCATGTTTCTGCTCTGAGCAGTGCCGGTCAGTGGGAGATATTTGCAAATGCCTTGTGATTTTTCAGATGGTTTTAGCCACCACAAGTTTAGTGTAGAAAGGTCTGTCTGATGCTGCTGTCAGGTGACTTAGACCAGGTTCAGCCCACTCTGTCCCTACTCTTTAGAAAAGATCTGGGGAAACCTTGCAACCCCATTAGCTTTTTCTTCTGTTGCTTCAGTTACCTCCTCAAGCCTCCATCACTGCTTTGATTGCAGCAAACCACAGACTATAAATCTGACATCTTCTTACAAATGCTAAACTGAATTTATGTTTCTGCCATTATTCAGCAATAACTTGGTCTCATCCAAAGCCAAGAAGACGATGGGGCAGGCCTGTGGTGGCCTTGTGCTCTGCAAGCACTCAGAAGTAGTTTTATGTAGTATGAAATTCTAAAATTAGATGATGTCTCAAAGGGATTAGTGGGAACTACTGCGTATTTCAGCATTGAGAACTGTGCTGTTACTGATAAATCCTCTGCTGTCCTATGAACTGATAGCAGTTACCAAGCAGGTCTTGTTTCCTGCTTAGAGGAACAACTAAACCAGAGCAGATGGTAGGTTTTGTGTCTAACTGCTGTCTTGATCATCTGTCCTTCTCTAAAATGTCACTTTGGTTTAAGAGTATGCTTTAAAGGAGCCTAACTGAATGAAGAGTGTTTTCTGCAGTGAAGAAACCTCCAGAAGGGCTGAGAAGTGTCTGTAACTGCAGGTTCCACCTGGGTTCTTGCCACTCCATCCTCAGGGAGGCCAGGATGCCTTTGTGACTTAGCATTGTGTCAGTGCTGCTCTGCCTAACGCAAAACTTGAACGTCTCTAACCTCAGGTCATGTCGATACCTTGCAAACGGGGCGCGGAGGAATCCTGAGCACCTACAGCTGCGTTTGCAGCTGCTCCTTGAATTTCCCAGCGCTTCCAAGCCAGACGCGGGGTCTGGTGCGCGGTCGCTGCCCGTCTCAGGCAGCGCTGTCACCACCTCGGGTTGCTGTCCCGCCTCTTGCCGCTGGGAGGCGCGCACGGCCCGCTGGGAGCGCTGAGGGAAGCCCGGAGGGAGGGAGGAGGAGGAGGCGCGGCCGGGGGGGCGGAGCAGCCGCTGCCATGGGCTCAGCCGGGGACCCGCGGGGCGATGCTGCGGCCCGAGGAGCCCCCGCTGCCGGCGGCCGCGGCTGAGGAGAGGAGCGGAGCGCGGCGGCTCGCCCGCTGTCTGACCTGCACCGGGTTAAAGAGGTAGGCCCGGAGCAGGGCGGGTGGGGAGCGGCGAGCAGGGGCTCATCAGCACGGCCGCCATGGGCCGGTCAACCCCGCTGCTGGGGTCACTTCCCCGGGTGAATGCATGCATGCATGGATGCATCAGCAGCTCTCGGGCTCGCCTTGTCCCCGAGCCGCGGAGGTTCTGCCCCTCTGCCCTGGGCGATTTGGGAAGGGCTGTGCGAGAGGCACCGTCCTGCCCGGCTCCGGTGCTCCCGGGGCTTCACTTGTTCGCGAGGGCGCGGGGTGTTCGCGTTCCTTCCGGCTGAGGAGGGCCTCGACTTCGGGTCTCCCGTGTGTGGGATGCGGTGTTGGGTAAAGTTGAGCTGCTGCTGAGCTCCTGAAGAGCTGAGGAAGTGTTTCTGTGCTCTCTTGTAAGTGACTATGGCTGCGGCTGCTACCCTGCTACTTGTTTCTTGCGGAAACCAAGTCTGCTGGTGACTGTAAGATCAGAGCGCTGATGTGGTTAAGTGGGATGATGCTTAGTTTGAGGGTCCTAGGTGCGGTTAGTTACGAGATGCTAACTGCTTAGCTCCGTGAGGATGGTGACAGCGGTGATGTTGCAGACTGTCACCATCCTGGTGATGGATAGGGGACGCTTAAGATCCCTGACGGCCAAGTGGGAGGTTTTGAAGTAGCACACTGTAGGCTATGACACTCCCCCACCCCCAAAAAGAGAAGAAGGCTCCAAGACAAGAGTAGAGAGTGCTTGCAGGTATCCGCGTTCCTGACCTGTAAGTAGCTGCTATCCCACTGAGCCTACTGCTGGTGGAAAGTGAATAACATTCTCTGGGCAGTTCATCTAAAATCTTGTCAAGATAAAAGACTCTTCGAAATCAGGCCTTAAAGCAGCTTCCCCTCACCCCCTCCCTTCATTTTGGCAGTTAAATGCTGATAGGATTTATTTTTGTCTCTATGAAGAAAAGAAAGAATTAGAAACTCTTGTTCAGTTTCACTATTCAGAGACTTTTTTTCCTATGCCTCTCCCTTGATACCATCACAACATCGATTTCACCTCTCCATCTGTGGTTGTCTGTGATTTGTAGTAAGTCAGACAGGTCCAAATCTTGGGATCTTTATTTTGGTCTGCTGTTCAGCATTTCCAAGGAGATGATATAACACTTTACTCCATGATACCCACATAATTCTTGTGGTAAAACTACTGACAGCTCTTGTCTCACTTCTGGATTAAGATCTGCTTTATTAGTCACACATCTATACAGGGCCAGAAACAAGTAACAATTACAAAAAATGAATGTTTAAGCTTGATTAAGATGACGGGGCAAAGTGAAACACTTAGCAGGGAATAAGTTTCATTAAAGGATTAGTTCATGTTAGCTGGATTCTGTTGATTTTTATCAAGTGCCACTCATACTGCTGTTAAATAAGAAATAAAGAAGACATGCCAATGAGTAGAACAAGATTCCTGTGTAGCACTGTATAGCAGGCTATGTATTTCTGCAACCAAGTCCTGAGCCTGTTAGTTCTTACAAGAACAGAAACACCTTGTGTCCTTTGCTACTTGCAAGTCATTCTGTTCCCTTCAGGCACCTTCAGCTGAAAATAAACGCCTGCTTTAATATTGCGCTCTCTCGACTCTCCCACATCTTGGTAGCTTGCTCTAGGTAGGGATAGCATTTTGGTATTTTCCTACTTGGGGATCAGCCACATCTTTTGTGGAAGCATCTTCTTAAGCACCTCTTATTGTGGGCCTTGCCTTGCTGGCTCAGCTCTGTCATATACCCATGTAGTGGAAATGAGGGCTTTCAGTTCCTAATCACAAAGAGTTGCCTTAGTTTTGCATTTTTAATTTTCCTCTAGCATATAACTCCTCATTTTCATAATGCTTTTTAATTTTGTGTAGTGGTTGTAGCAAATGAGACTACGCTCATGATGAATGCAAAATAAGGTATTTGTGTAGGCCAGTCGATTTTGAAATCTAGTGAAAGCATTCAAGCATATTCTGCACCATACATCATTCTGCCCGATTTAAATGTAACCTGTAAATAACTGTGAAATGCTTTAGTTTTATTATTTAAATCCTTGCCATCCTGCTCTTTTTACTTCTCCTTATACACTGATTATTTTCCCCTTTGTAGGGTTGGGTTTTTTTTCAGTGTTCTGAAGCTGGTATAGGAGGCCATCACTGAAGAACCTGTTAATTTTCGGCAATACTGAAATGTTCCTGCTGGAGTCTTTAATGTTGTGGAGAGCTGTGTGGTTTTCTGCTTTAGCTATTTTTAAAGTTTTCTATGCCTACCTTTCCATCTCAATGACATGCCAGGAGAGCACTTCACGTTCCAACAAAGGCAGTGAACTTTTTGAGTGAAAGCAGGTGGCTTTTGGAAAACTTTGTAGAAGAAAATTAGTGCTGAATTTTCTTCTTTTTGTGTTCCTTAATGCAGTGTGATAAATTAGAGCACTGTATTCATAATCTGTGGCCTGAACAGCTGACAATATAAAATACCTGACCCAAATCTTTTTATCAAGGAGCAAGGTCAGTGTCTAAAAGAAAAATAGTGATCCTTGGGAAAAGCAAGTCAAATGTTATAAGGTTGAGCAGGAGCATAATGCTGAGGCAATATGGAAGGAGAGGTGAGGGGAGCTGATCTCAGGCTTGGAGTAAAGAGGGAGGAGTTTGCTGTTGAGAAACAAAGGCATTTAAAGGGAAGCGGTTAGGATGAGTAGAACATATAATGCATAAAGTCTGAAAGGAAAGCGAACCTCAAGCTAGACTGCTGATTTCTTACAAGTTACAAAATAGAGTGATTTTAATTGTATTTTGTTTTCTTTCCATAAATAGGTGAATCAGTAGCAGATATGTGGGAACATTAAAATGCCATCTGGAAGTGGAAGTGGTGCTGTTGTGCCTTTGGCTAAAGTTTTCATAAGTTAACACTGCTATTGAAAGATCCAGTGTCTGCCTCTTCCTCTTACTACCTGTTGTCCTTGTCAGTGCTACCCTTAACATGGCTGTGCAATGAATTGAGTCAAACAACTGATGGGAGCTAAAATGACATGGCAAAGATATTAATGGTTGGGTTTTGACCCAGAACAATTTCTTGATTCATTCCACTGTGTCTGTTCTCTCATGTATAAAGGGTTGGCTTTAGAGTGGGAATGATGGAAAAGGGTAGGCTGCTTCTGCTGCCAATGCCAGCTTATAGAATTTTAAGTTGACTGGGAAATTACAATCTTAACCAAAGAACACTTGTCACCCCATATTTTCATCATATCTTTGAAATGTGTTCAGTGGGTTTTATTTCAGATCTTAATGTTAAATATAGAGTGAGTTCTATAATCACCTGAAAGAAGCTTGTATGGTCTGGTCTGTTTAGTAATTACCTAATTACAGATGATGGTACATACAGTGTTCATATTGCTATGTGCAACAGGCCAATCTTCACCATTTTGGAAGGTGTCTTAAATATATTGAGCACTTAAAATGTTGGTTTTCTCTTACCATTCATATGGAACTGCTAAGTGTTTGCAGTTGAGTCCTTTTTAGACATAGTATTTTGGCTTTTTATGCCTAGTGTGCTTTTCTAGTAGCATGTCTTGAAGAAATAACGTTAAGTGGTTTGTTCGCATCTATTTTCTATTGTTTCTTACTATTGTTGTCTTCTGTTATATTTCAGGCTATGTAATACTCTAGTTCAGGACTCTGGATCTGTTTTGAATTAACTTATTCTCAGCGATGTCAATAAACTTTACTTCTGTCCCCTAACACATGCTACTCTATGACTCTATGTTTGAGTCTTTATGGACATGATGAATACAGGATGCTCATGGTATTAGAAGGGCTCGTAATGTCACCAAGCTACCTTCCTGAAGTGTGTCTGCAACCTCCATCAGAGCAGGTCACCCGTACACCTGAGGCAGCTTCGTTAAACAGACATCTCTTTAATGGATTATCTGCCAAATTAGTGGAACTGAATACCTGCTGTATAGCCATGCTTTTAATGATTGCTGTCATTGAATGGCCCTTTTCCAAGCTGTAAGTTTGATCTTATTAAAATAAACGGGGGAGGTTTAGATTGGATATAAGGAAGAAGTTCTTTACTGTTAGGGTGGTGAGGCACTGGAATGGGTTGCTCAGGGAAGCTGTGAATGCTCCATCCCTGGCAGTGTTCAAGGCCAGGTTGGACAGAGCCTTGGGTGACATGGTTTAATGTGAGGCATCCCTGCCCATGGCAGGGGGTTGGAACTGGATGATCTTACGGTCCTTTCCAGCCCAACCCATTCTTTGATTCTGTGATACCAGTTTCGGACTGTCTCTTTACACCAACTGCGCTAGTCCTGAACATGCAGCTGTGAAGCTGACTGCACAGACTTGCCAGGAAACGTTGGGAGCGTGGTAGAATTGTTTGCAAAGAATGCATTTTCCTGCTGTTTAGCAGTGATCCTGTTTAGAGTTAAGCAGAAGAGTGCTGTTTCTTGCTGAGGAGAAACTGAATGTGGAAATTCTGTTGCAGTGACAGCACCAGTGCTGGGTTGGTGCAGAAGCTTCCTCCAGGAGCACCCCCATACCCAAAATCCTTCCCTCAAACCCATTCTGTTGCAGATAATGTCTGCAAGTAGGTCTCCAGAGGTGCAACATCACCTTCTTTGAGCT
This sequence comes from Agapornis roseicollis, assembly GCA_002631895.1. Taxonomy (NCBI): domain Eukaryota; kingdom Metazoa; phylum Chordata; class Aves; order Psittaciformes; family Psittacidae; genus Agapornis; species Agapornis roseicollis. The sequence continues at coordinate 69,444 of NDXB01001125.1, read as the reverse complement.
GCAAAGTTGACTCAGGCTCTGAAGCGAATGACGTTTTCTCCACTTATATCGGATAGGTTTTAGAAGGTAAAAGAGGTGCCAGTGAGCATCTTCAGTCCATGCAGAGCACCCTTTGTGAAGGTGTATGTGCTGCTTCTAACACTTGCTTCAATCAAGAGCCGTGCGGTTTCCATTCCACCACTTGCTGACAAAAGTACATTTGTTTTCTTACCAGTTCTTCCTCTTCCACCCTTTCTTCTATCTAATGCCTTCCCATGATAGGAACTCCCTTTGCTGGGTCGCTCCACACAGGAGCTGTACCTGTTTCGGGAGCTCCTTGGGCACTTTGAAGAACGGCAAAACCCATCCCGGAGTTATCCCAACTGAAGGCTGCCTGGGTGATGGCGCTCATGTCAAAATCACCGTTGGATTGACAACTGCCATTTGAATTCCACAGGCGGCTCTGGCTCCCTTCACTCTATCCCCAGGTGAGAGGAGGCGAGGCCCCCGCCGGGGCTCTGCTCCCGAAGGAACGGGAGCGATGGCGGAGGCGCGCTGCGGGGCAGCACCCGCTCTTCGAGCCCTGAAGGCGGCGGTCGCGCGCGCGGGGCGGCCATCTTGGCAGCGCGGCCGCCGCGGGGAAGGGCTGCGGGGCGCCTCGGCCGCCAGGTGGCGCTCGGGCGGGTGCAGGTGGGTGCGGGTGGCCCGCGCCTCATGGCGGCCGGAGCCCCGGGGCGGGGCGGGAGCGGTGCAGTAGGGCCGGTGCTGCCCTCACCGCGTTCCGCCATGGAACCCGCCGGGAGGGCGCAACAGTGCCTGCCCCGGCGGACACTGAGGTGTGCCGGTCACACCAGGCGCAGAGCGAGGCCTGTGCGAGGTGCCGGGGTTGTGTCAGCGGAGGGCCTGCCCTCGGGGTGTGACTGACTGGGGAACGCGGGTTAACGACGAGGTGACTGATGGCTGTAAAACGTTTTAGCACGCCCATTATCCTCGCCGTTGTCGCTGCCTAATTGTTTGGCTATACCAGCTAGAGCAAGGGAGGTGTGTTACTGTTCGGCTTACCTCAGGCTTCCTGCTGAAAGTGCTGTCTGAGGGCTACCTGAGTGATGGTGTCCAAATAACAAAAGAGAAGTTTTGCAGTCAAGTTTGCTTTCCTTCCTCACGCTAAACCCATAAGATTAGATAGAGGAGCTGGTAATTCATTTTAACCCTTTCCAAGTGTTTCATGGAGTGCTAGTTTAGGTAGCATGGACCAAGTTTGCCTAGAGGGTTTCCTCTCACAACCACTGATGCACGAACCATCTCACCTTCTGTTAGCACTTACCACAATGTTTCCCTTTGTTTCCAAGCATCTTGTGCAATAGCTGTTGTGTCACTGGGAGCTGCAGTGGTTGCTAATTGCATTGAATGCACTTCTGATGGCAGGAAGTGACCAACATCTCCCTAGGCGCTTCTTGCCTACGAGCTATTTTGTTGGATTTTTCCTAGGAATTGCAGAGATAAATGGATTGAGATAGGCTAAAGTGGAGCAGATAAGAAAAGTATGTGGCCACTTGAAAAGCAGTTTCCTGGCTTTATTCGTCCCTGCTTTAGTGCAAACAAAAGACATTGGTATGCTGGTCTTCCTGCGCATTGTCTTCTGTACACACAGCAAATGCCAATATTGCCTCCTAAGCCTTTCCCCACTTTTCTGTTCCTGTATTCCAGCGTTGTTAGGTGAAAAGACCGAGTCATAGGTGGCTCCAAAGCGTCCTGGTGTGGGCTGAAAGAGCCCTTTGAAAACTCCAATGAACATGTTGGGCTGCTTATGCCAAATATCATAAACTAATTAATGATTAATATTATTTGGTTAATGAACAGATCTTCCTTGCACCTTGGATATGAATTCTGCTCTAGAGAATTGTTCCAAGCAAAATCAGTCAGCAATAGAGTCAATCATTAATCTTTTTCTGACTTCCCTCAGAGGTTTCTGGTTTTGTCATTGGCATGTCTTGCTTATGGAAAGAGGGATCATTGCTTCCAGAAGGAGTTGACACAGAGTGGAAAGAAACAAAAGCTTGGCTTATCAAAGTCTCACATGGTTAGCAGGGGACTTAAAAGGAGAAATATCTGCCTAGTAAGAATAGTTACTGACTGTTTGAGCAGTTCTTTTTTCCATTCAGCTTTTGACAAAAATAGCTATAAAGGAACATGTGAACCTCAGTGCATGCCGTCTCTTTTTGATATCTCTTGGCTTACATTTGTCAGCTTTAGATTCTCTAGTATGGCACATTTAGCCTGTGCAAAATGTAGAATACAGGAGATTGGCTTCTTGGGCCCAAAAAATCTTTTTACTTCATTCCTGAAAGATGACGATTGCAGCAGTGATACATTGCTTGCTCAAAGCAAGTGGTTTGAATCAATAGCTCTTCACTGCTGATCATATTCTGTCTGATTTACTTTTAAGTTCATTCACTCAATTCTTCTGTTTGGGAGCTCACGCTAAGATTTTGAATGTACCTTATGCTTTTTCCTGTCAATCAGACATGCACCTTACAGTTTTGGCTCCAGAGTAGGGAAGATATTCAGCTTATTCAGGTGGATTCAGATTCTTCTTCCTGGCAAGAGAAGTCTCACAACCTTTTCTACAAAAAACACTAACCTAGTTTCAACACACTATCTTTGCATTGCCCCTGAAAACATGTTTCCACAACCTGCAGGCTGTGAATAATTCCCTGCTATGCAGATTATTGACCTTATCTGGAAACATCAAAGCAGTGCAGTCAGTGTGCTGATTCTGTACCTACAATGGAAGGTTCCTTTCAGCAGTACAGCAAGTGGTATCTGGAAATCTGATAAATATAATGCAGTATTTGAACTGATTCCAGGTTCTGTGCCTAGCAAGAATTTGGTCTTTTGTCTATGCCAATGAAAGTCAAGGGGAATCTTGCTTTTCTCAACTGGGCATTCAATAAAGTATTCACATGGAGGGATTTGACTTTTCTCCTTTGAGCCTACTGCTGCTTTTCACTTACAAGCACTCTTGATGCATACATTTGAATAGTACAATGAGGAAAAACCTGGGTCCTCAGTGCTAGGAAGACAAAATGCTATTGCCAGTGTCATACTGTTGCACCTGGATGGCACAGCACTGAAAATGGACACTTGTATAGTAGGTAAGTTCCAATGACAGTGTAAATACAGCTTGGCATGCCTCACGGTTGCCACAGAGGGAGCAGCTTGCAGAGAAGAGATTGTGCTAGAGGAATTTCAGTGCCCATTAACTATAACTTTCTGTGATGTCTTCCTTACGGCGCTGTCTTCAACAAAGTGAATTAATGTCTTTTAAGTGGCTTCAGAGCCTCTCATGTATAATTATCACATAGTGATTTTTTGGTTTTTTTAACAGAGCTCTGATTTGAACCAGTGGCACAAAATCAAAGAAAAATATCCTTGTAATAACCAACCTCTTGTACATGCTGTTCTTGTATTGTTTCCATGGGGCATTGTTGGTTACCTCTTTATATACGATTCTTTGTGCTTCTTGCGTATCTTAAAGCATGAGTGAAACTTACATCTATGCAGACATGCACAGCTGGGTTAGCTACATGTGGAAATTCACTACTTCCCTTGCTTTGGCTCCTAGTCTTTGAAGAGGGTTTATGGATGGATACAAAATCTTTGCTTATATTTGATACTCCTCTTTTTTTCTTTAATACATATTCTGATGTGCCATCTACTCACCAGTTCATAAACCCACAAGTTAGTGGTTCTTAAGGTGTTGAACCTTCTTGCAGAGCTCATCCCATGGAAGTGATGTGTCTGTAGATCTTGCTTTACTATGGTTCCACAGACAAGCTGCTGAATGCTTATCTTTACCTCCCTGACTTGCAGTTTGGGAACCTCCTACCTGGGGCTCCAGGTGTAAAACCTGGTTTTGTCACTGTGGAAAAGGGGAAGAGGTTGTTTAGTTTGGTTTCCTGTGGCTAAGGTTTGCTGACTCCTCAGGAACATACCAGCCTCAGTCAACTCTTCAGTTTGCAATGGTTACTTGTGATCCTTTTATTTTACTCTGTGTTAACATATGGGATCAAAGACTGAAAAACAATATAGAGAGATCCTTTCAAAGAAGCCCCTGTGACAACTAGAATCTGTACAGCATCTTTGACTTGGTGTTCCAGTTACTTCTTTTGATTTTATTATTTTCCTGGGGGGGGGAAAAATAGCTTTTATAAAATACCAAATAACAAGAATCTTGTTTACCTGGTGCAGATTGAACTGCAGTGTATGTGTGTGAGGATCAGGTCCCACTGCCCTACATGCAATGTTCTTTTCCTTGTTTGTGTTCTGATTCACCATTCCTACTCTGGTTATGCTGTGTTTGAACTGACTTTGGTGCTGTTGATTTGCTGCCTCCTTGAGATAATTCTTGCAGATTTAAACTAGAAGACAAAGCTCAATCAAACCTTCCCCCCTCACCCCCTCCTTCAATAGTGTAGTAAAACCTAGTAAGAAGAATACATGTTTTTCGCAGGGACTGCTGTGCTCTGGTGTTTGTACAAAGCTAAATCTTCAGTAAGATAAAGAAAAATACATTGCATGGGGGGAAATAAATCTTGTTTTATAATGTGGGATTTCAGACCAGTCCTGCCCTCTCTGACTCATGAGAGGTTGCTGTACCAAGAGAATCATTTCCCTTTGTCATATGCTGGCTCCTCTTGAACTCCTCTGTCGCTGTGGTTCTGCAGACTGCTGCGGAATTACTCTTCTTGAATCATATTTGCATATCATTTCCTTTCATCATAGGCTGCTTGCTGGAAGATCAGCTCTCCTGTGTCTTATATTGGTTTTTTGCTTTTGTCCTCAAAGAAAGATAGTTTAAATCTGTTCCATGCCTGATCTGACCTTGTGTTGGCAGTTTTTGTATTGGATCTGTGCAGCATCTCCCTCTTTCTCACTAAGTCCCAAACTGTGTTTCTGTCTAGAGTGGTTATCTAGCATTTAGCCGTAAGAGTGGCTATTCCCTGGTCCTTTCTGAAACCAATATTAGCAGACAAGTTTGTTACCTTATGTTTGGAAATTTCGGGCTCAAATTTTAACCTGATGCAGTTTACCTGAGCATGAACCTCACCTCAGAAAGATCTCCAATCTGCTTTCACATGTGCTTTATGGTAGAGGAGAGGTTTTTGTGTACTATTGATCAAAATAATTCAGTAGAACAATCCTGGAATTCATCTGCTTCAGTTCCTTCATTATGTATTAATTTTGTATTTTTATTTAGCATGAGGAAATACAAGTCTGACTCCATTCATAGGGACCCTTCATGAGTGCCTGAGCTCCCTTGCTGTTGGGTATAAAGTGCATAGTGTCTGTATCCACTTGTGTCACTGCTGGCGGAGGTGTCTGTGTACATATCTGGATGTAGTGTTGAGACAAGTAATATTGGAGATGCTTTTGGTTTGTTTGCAATAGAAAGCTACTAGTATGTTGATATGCCTGTTTGATCTCCTGTTACAAAACACATGCAGTCATTCTGGTAATAAAAATACCATAATATCTTACTGTGAGTCATTCTATGTGTATATAGTTTGGTGTATGCTCAGCTTTAAAAAAACACAGCTTCTTAAAACCACCAAACACAAATGAGTCATGTGATCATCAGCACAATGCTAAGCAAGCATTAGAGTTTATACAGCATGGTCTGTGGATTAAATGACTTATAACAGGCATTTATACCTTATTTGAGATTCTGGTTTATCTCACATCTCAAAATGCCCAGAAAGTTCCCTGCAGGGTTAGTACAGTGCCAGAATCTCTCAATTCTAGCTAAGCTTTCCTTACTCTTTTCTATGAAATTGAAGGAAAGATATCTTCTAGTTAAGTCTTTGGGACCGAAATGTCTTTTGAAGGGATCCTCGTTCCTCTGTATTTACATCTGTTAAAATGGTAAGCAGGACAGCTTTAATCCAGAAGAGAACCAAGACCTCCTATACTCCACTATAATTGAGAAAGAAAACTTGTGTATAAGTGGGCTCAGCTGCATCTCTTATTTCTCTTGTCAATGTGTTGCAGCTCTGTTTTACAAATTAGAATGCCTGTTTGAGTGTTTTCTTGGGTTTTCGTTCATCTTTTTCATTGAAGAGCTCTTCCCAGTTCTTGTCTTCTCCATCATTTTTGGCTTGTACGTCCCATTAGCTGTAGTGCTGTTTGGAGGCGATTTCACCTGCACCTAACAAAGCATTGGCAGTTGTTTCTGTAGGAAAAGGGGTAATTCTTGCTGACACAACACTCAGCAGGATTTCAGATAAGGTTCAGGCTCTCTTACGGTTATCAGAAACAGGCTTGGTTGTAGTGGGTAACAAAAAACCCAAATATCTTTCCTGTATTAGAGCACTTGGCTATTGTGGAAGCTGACGGGGACTAGGGAGCAGAGGCTTCCTCTGTTGTGCCTATGCTATAATGTTGTGTGAAGAGTCTTACTGTCCTGAATGCCTGTTGAAGGCAAGGTACTTGAAGTGGTGTACTCAAAGATCTGACTGTTTCCAAAACCTGATTGATAAGTAGCGTGAGTTCTCTCTTCTCCAGTAAAATCAAAGCATGAAGGATGGTCTAGAGGCAGTTTTCATTGTAAATTCATCATTATTGCCTGTCATGTCTACAGTATTTCATAATAGAAAGTAGGTGATCTCTTGGGAGGGGTAGTGTGGGAATTTGTGGAGAAGAGGAAAGGATTTGACTCTAGTTTTGATGTGGGCATCCTGTCATCTACTATTGGGGTTTGGGTATTTTGTTTTAGTTTGGGGGTTTGTTTTTTTGGTTGTTGTCTCAGGGGTTCCTTGAGAAAGGAAGTTATTTTCCCAATCTGTACTTTGTAACATACTGCACAAGGGTCCTGGTCCTGTCTTTTCTGAATAGGTGTTTGTTTTAAAATACCTATATGAAAGAAATAGCATTTATCTGCAAGATCCATCCTCATGTCAGATACTTCTTTTTCATGCAGATCAGAAGTGATGCATCAGAGACCCTGGATGAGACCATTCCCCCGATTAAAGATAAGCGATGGAAATGAACCACATAAGTGCCAAAGTGCATAAACTAGAGGTTTGTCCCTTGTATTAGAAAATTTACATCCTCCTTTTTATGTGTTTTAGAGGTCAGCTGTCCAGATATTTATATGGAGCACTCGGATGTTTATTGCTCTCTGTTGTCTTATGTTTGGTCTTAAATCAGTGTGTTTGCCCATGCTTCAGCATGTATAAGTGCTTATGGGTTGGGAACATTACTGAGTAATTTGTTGCTGTGGACTCTACAATTCCTATTGGTAAATTAAAATCATTAGTTGTGGGTTTGATGTTAATAATAATGCTAATAAAGATAATTTGTGACTTGAAGGAGTATCTGAAACCATTGATAACTTCAAAAATTTAAGTCTTGCATCAGCGCAGGACATCCCCATTGTTGATATGTAGTGGTGGAGAGATCTGTGAGCTCCCATCTTCTGTTGCATCTGCTTTGGTGTTTGTTGTATCCTGAATGAAGGAAGCCAGTATGACTCACTGAGGTGATGCCCTCACCATATTTAGTCAGCAGCATGATATAACTTGTGACAACTGAGGGCAAGTTGGCCTCTGGGAGGAATATAACGAAAACATGACAAGATAAATTCTGTAATGCTTAAAATCAGTTTCAACTGACTCAAAGTGAAAGGAACCCAAGTGTTCGTAGCATTAAATCCAGATAGGCAGCATTTAAGCCTTAGGCTCTACCCCTGTACAAAGTAATATCCTCTAGTAAGGTTTATTGTGCCAGGAGGGACAGGGCAATTGACTTGACTTTCAGCAGGTTTTCTTTAAATGCAATTCATTTTTTGTAGTTTGCATGTTTACACCTACATGTGGTAACAGACTTATGAAACCAGTTCTTATTTTATGGACTTAGCATCAGGAGAAAGCTTCAGACAGGAAACTGGGACAAGGCATTTTAGAACAAAAGTGGGAGTCAACTGATAACCTGCTTAGAAACCTCTGTCTAGTTTTCATAACTGAGTACCCCAGTCCAAGAAGCAGCTAACAAGTTCTCTGCATACTTGACAACTTGGCCGTACTTGAATGTATACATCAGCTAGAGCTGTGAAAAATGAATCGTGTTCCAAACCAACTCTTTCTGGAAGTGTCTCACCCATTTTTTTTTTTTTTTTTTTCTTTTATTTT
>NDXB01001125.1:0-61202 GCA_002631895.1 Agapornis roseicollis | reverse complement strand
TTTTTCCCCTTTTTTTTTTTTTTTTTTTTTTTTTTTTTGCAAATGCCATGTTTATAGGAGGTTGGGAATTGGAAACAGGAAAATAAATCCCTAAACAAAAACTGGTGCCAAAAGTATGGTAAGAACTCCTTAGTGCCTTTTTCCCCCTCTGATACAGGGAAGGGAAAAAAACCCAAACCTTCCTGATCATATTTCCTTAGTACTGGTGTAGAATCATGGAATAGTTAGGGTTGGAAAGGAACTTAAGAGCATCCAGTTCCAATCCCCCTGCCATAAACAGGGACACCTCACACTAAACCAGGGCACCCAAGGCTTCATCCAACCTGGCCTTGAACACTGCCAGGGATGAAGCACTCACAACTTCCTTGGCCATCCCATTCCAGTGCCTCACCACCCTCACAGGAAAGAATTTCTTCCTTAGATCCAATCTAAACCTCTCCTGTTTAAGTTTGAACCCATTACCCCTTGTCCTGTCACTACAGTCCCTAATGAAGAGCCCCTCCCCAGCATCCCTATCGGCCCCCTTCAGATACTGGAAGGCTGCTATGAGGTCTCCACTCAGCCTTCTCTTCCCCAGGCTGAACAGCCCCAACTTTCTCAGCCTGTCTTCATATGAGAGATGCTCCAGTCCCTTGATCATCTTTGTGGCCCTCCTCTGGACTTGTTCCAACAGCTCCATGTCCTTTTTATGTTGAGGACACCAGCACTGCACACAGTGCTGTACAGACATAGTAATTTGGAATATGAAGAAAGCACCAGTCTTTGCTGGGCTGTATAGGCACCTTGAATAGTACAGCAGAATTCTATTCAGAGGCTTTCTTGGTTATCAAGGGAGGGTAATACCTTGGTTGGCTTGGAGGCAGTTTTGCTCCTTAACATTACCAACTGTAATCCAGGAATCTGAGAATACAAGATTCAGTTGGCAATTTGAGCAGTAGTTAATGTTCTAATTAGAACTTTTAAATTTAAAGCTTAGCATCCATGGGGATTTTCAAGGGAGAAATTAACTTGTACTCCCAAGAGTAAGGAAGGAAAGAGCTGTTGTATAATGGTTATATAGGATGAGAATCTGTTGGGGTTTAATTATGATGTTGCCACTGGTACATTTTGAGCAATGAATTTACCTGTTCAGCCTCACCTTCCCCATGCCTAAAATGTTCAACCTCTCAAAAAAAGGTGAAGCTTAGTCATTATTGGAGAGTCTTTGCAAACTGTTCTGTATCGTAACAGATATATACAGTGTTGTTTCTAGTTAGCTTTCCCTTATGGCTCAAATATCAACTGAAACTGAAGATGTTTATGTTTTAGGCCAATAATCCCTGACCTTTTTTCAGCTAAATCACTTGTTATCATTTGTTTTGCTGTCTGCTTCCTCCTACCACTTTGACCACTTTCTCACTCTCACCAGTAGTAGCAGTCTCTTTGTGGGTTCTGGAGAGCTTTTCACCTCCCTCCTGAAATGTTGCCAGACCTTTAGACACTATGCAAGTACTTACATACTCCCTGTGATGAACAGGGAGCAAAAGTCTGCCCTTAAGTAAGGAGCAAAATTATCCTTAGGTCATGACCACTGGTTGTTCTTATGGCTGTAAATATCTGTAGTCTGCTTCTGAGTATGTGCCCCTTGGATATTTATATTAGCTCACTCTGAAATCTTGTTACAGCTTTTTCTTTGACTTCTGATCTCTAGCTAGGGTAAGGTTGAAAAGCACAGATGCTTTTAATTTTCATTAGATATTTTTAATCTCTCCACAGGCATTTGTTAAAATGGGTTGCACACCATTTCCCTCCTAGAAGAGCAAGTGCTTGAAGCAGAGAAGAGCCGTGGCACCTTTCTTAATGCAGTCTGCAAATTACTTCAGTGTGCAACTGTCTCGTCATTGAAAAATGTGAGTATTTTTAAAGTTGCTTCCAGCAGTTGGGGAAGTGATGTTAAATACCCTTTTCTGTATCAAATGTGCTCTTACAGCAGACTAGTTCCAGCAGTAATTTTTTAGGATCTTTGCATTTTTCTCCTGAATGAAAGCATTTTGTCTGTATATGCATATGCAAATAGGAAGCTTATTATACATCATCTTGCAGTGAGAGACATACACAGAGATTGTTCTTTCTGTTTAGTCTTTGGTTTTATGTCAATTATGTCAAAATTACTTTATAGGGTCATTCATGGATGAGCACTAGAGGGGGGTGAGGACTCTTTCAGTGAGGTTTATGGTTATTTAACCTATAGAGGAAGAATGCTTGGTGTTAGGGATAATGAGATCTGATGTGGACTCAAGGAAGCTTTATGTACTCTTGATCCTTTCTGTCCCTATTCTTTTCCAAGAATGTCTTCACACTGCTTTACATTTACACTCTGGTTTCCTTCTCTAAGCTCCCAGGTCATTTGCTAAATCTACTGTTCCCCAGCAGTTCATCGTAGTCTCCAGTTAGCCTTTTCTGAACTCATCCCTTCCATTCTTCCATCTCCTTGAGGTATCTACCTTGTTTTCAGTCTGGGCATATCTCTAGCAGGGTCTTCGTTCTAGTCTCAGCTACTTCCCTGAATTCTTTTCTGCCATAATATTTCCCTCCTCTTTTTATTTCAAGGGGCTTTGTATCAGTGCACATAGTACTCACTAGGCAGTAATACACAGGTATTGGTGAGCATGTAGCTACAGCTGAACCACTTTATGTTTTCTTGGGTGTCACAGCAAGCTCTGGAAGTCTCAGTTGCAGGCAAAGTCCAGTTCAGTTTCTGCAGATCCAGAACAAGCTGTAACTGCTTAAGGAGGATAATGATTCCAGTCTGCTTAACAGGGGTGTGGACAGGAGGTGGTGCATTCTGATTTCATCTTCAGCCTTCAGACTCTAGTGAATCTTTAGAAAACCATAGTTTATATAGACTCAGTAGAGTTGTAACTTGGCCAAACTTTGTAATATTTCCATAGGAATGGGAAAATATGTCCCTGATATGAGGGTAGTGCACTGCCAATTTAAAATCTCTGCTGTAGCTCATGAAGGCATTGGAGCTTTTCAGAAGAGCGAAACAACATATACTTTTCCTTAATTTCATTAGCTGAATTGGCTTGGTTTTGTTCCATGAAACTTTCCAGAAATGTTAAACCTGCAGCAGATACCCAGTCTGGAAAATATATCAAAGCTGGAAGTTCTACAAGGTTGGGCTGCCTATACAAATAATGTTGTGCAACTGGGATGCCAATAAGAATGTGGGGAAAACCAGACTATTGACTCAGAAGCTGGCTTGACTTGGGCTTGAAGACAGTGTAGTGGTTTCCATTTTCTTTTCCTTATAATTACAAAGAAAAATTTTGAAGTATTGTATAATTGTGTATTCGTGCTTGAAGGCATCTTGGAGTGATGATGTTAGAGAAAAATAAACAGGGAATGGTGTAGCTTCCTACTGTACGGGTCTTCTCTCTCCCTCCCTTCCCCCCATCCTTTTCCCCCAGAATAGTACAACTAAAAAGCACAATGAGAGAGGTAACAAGGTTGTGTGCAGAAATGCTCCCAGTGATTCTATGAGCACAGATAAGGGAAAGTTCTCTCATAGAATCTTCTAAACAGAGGAAGAGTCAGCCTGAAGGAGGATGGGAATGGATAGAATGAGGATTTGTGAAACCATTCAGTATGTGGAGCAGGTAAATAGAGAATGGATATTCATTCCCATAACTCAAGAGCTAGGCTCATCCAATGAAAATAGCAGCAAGCAGGTTCACAGTACAAAAAGAGAGGTACTTATTTCCATCATGTATTAATATGCCATGGAACTTAGGTCCACAGGCTGCTATATATTCCCAAAACAATTAGACGAATTAATTGAAAAAAAAAAAAATCCAACAATGGATATTAAAGTATCTATTCTTCAACCACAAATTCTGAAGACTGGGAAATAAGTTTGTCTATTTACCCTTCAAAACTTCCCCTAGGCAATGCCGTCTACTGGTTACCACTTAAGAGGGATTATTTGGCTGCAAGGGCCTTTGATGTAGTGTAACTGCTTGTTAATAGCTTGTACATTGTGGTTCTCACTAAATTCTGGCTCTTAATGACAATGCTCTCTGTGGGGACAGAATTATTCACTTCCAGCAGAAGTGAGTGTGTGGGACAGGACAATTGTTTGTCAATGGAGTTTGAATTTCTACAGTAACTTTCCTTTTGGCTTGACTGTTGCCTGAAACCTTATTAAGATCCCTGCCAACTATCCAAATGTCTCTATTCTCTCCAGATCTGTTTTTTTTTCTTCTGTTCTTTCTTTCTTCCACCCCTTTTCCCCTGTTATGTAGAACACTGATGCAGAGATGCCCCTTTGGCATCTTTTGCCATTTGAAAATTAGGACTGTCCTGACCATTTTTGTGGGTGACTTTAACTTGTTCTGAAATGACAGTATTCAGCTTGTGTATCATCTCTCCATAGCTTTGACTGGACTAGTTTGAGAGTGCCCCTCTCTCTGAGTATGTGTGCTTATATGTGTTTCAGTTAAGTTTTTCCCACTTCTAATTAAACACAAACATTGTTTTAAGTGTAAGGGAAATCCTACTTTCAGTGTTTTGCAATTATATTTTAAGATGCAGAAAAATCCAGTAATGTTTGTCTTTTTTATCTTTCACTGTGGTTTTGGTGTATTCAGAAAGTTGTTTCATGTAGACTTCCAGTGCACAGCAGCACTGGGAAAGATAACTGACCTGTAAGAGAAAAGGAAGTAATCAGAATTCACTGTTTGTGTTAGGAATATCCAGAGGTAGTGTGTAGAGAAATAACCTTATACTAAATATAAATTACAAATATGCCTGGGTAAGCCTGACAGGTTATAAGAATGTAACTCCTCCTGAGGGAATAGAAGAGAGGAAATAACTTCCTCTTGTGCAGTTTGCAGCTCTGTGGAGGAAAAGCTTTCCTTCTGTAAAGCTTGAACTTTGTAGGAGAGAAACTGTGATTTCAAACCTTTTATTCCAAGATGTGATCGATGCCCTGGCTGAATGGGCTGCAGCAACTTTAGAAAAAGGATGGGAAATCTATTTTAGCATGTATCTTTTCCAATGGGAGAAAACTGAGTGTCAGCATCTCTTGCTGTTCTGTCATACATCTTGTGATAGCTGGTATTTTCTTAAAGGCAGACATTTTCTTTCAATGTCATTGGCTGAGAATATTGTCAAATATTTCTCTTTAGAGTAATTTTTAACCCTTGTATAGCTGCAGGGAAAGGCTGATAGAAATTCTCCTGCTGATGGTCTGAGGAGAAAGTGCACGTTTTAGATTGATTTTCTTGAAGGCTTTTTAATTGTTTTTTTCTTTCTAATGTTGTAATCTCTAGAACAGCAGCTGCTTCTCTGAGGTAGGGTTTTGCTGTCTTGTCTTGGCTAAGGGTTTTTCTAACGCCTGCAGTAGATCCTGACAAAGTGAGCTGGGAAACTGATAATGGGATATGTGGCTTTCTGTGTGGCACTTCATTAGTTCATCTTAGCTCAGTAATAAGCAAAACTTATAGATGAATTCTGACTAAAGTAGCTGGGAAAGAGACCTGTACTTAACAGTTCTTTTCAGTGGTTCCCACTGTAAATAGCGGAGGTGGACACAGACTTTCTGGCTGCAGTCTCCATAGATTGATAGGAGATTCATCCCCTGAGAGAAGAAAGCTCAGGACTAGGGAGCTTAACTAACTAGAGTTAAGGTTTTGTGTACTGTGAAAGACAGCTGGCCGGGTTTGAATTCTCATAAAGAAATCTTAACAAAAATAAAGCACTGGAACAAGAAATCTTTCCTGTATTGAAACTGCGTTTCTTTAACTTCTGCAGATCATTCTCCAAATGCAACTTGACATAGTTTCAGCTTCACTATTTGCTGTATATTACCAATTTCTTTTCTTGAAAACTCTGAAGCAGCACATATTGGGAGTTCTGTTACTGTCTCTGCCGCTGACAAGGTGCGATCACATAGATGTCATGCTACTTCTCTGTGTCCTAATTTACCTCACAAGATAATGTTTAGTGTTTCCAAAATGCTATGAGATTTTTCTGACAGCCTTGGAGAAAAATATTTGCTAAATTATTACTCAAACATACCAGATGGGGAAGATGAGAAGAGAGAAAATAAAGCAGAGTATTTAAAGACTGGTGGTATACTATGTTCAGATTTAAAACTCATTAGTTTTCTAGTGCTAGATACTACCTGTCCTTTTTTAATGTTGGGAAAAACAACATATACTTAAATATTAGTTAAGAACTTTGGAGATGTATTCGGCTTATTTTACCTGAAGTTTGTGCTTGAAGTCCATCCTGTTCCAGTCTGATTTGTACTGATTCATTAACTGGTTTGGGAGCTCCAGAGAGATAACACTGGTATTGTGTTGAAAGATGCCACTTAAAAAGGGGAAGTTTCAAGTGAGGGGATGCAATAGGCTCAGATGTCAAGATTTCGGGTACCCATGGCCTTCATTCACCCAGAGGGAAGCCAGAGTTTCTTGCCATTTTCCTGAGCTTGGGGTAAAGTGAAAGAACTTGGCAGGGGCTGCAGCCCTGTCCTTGGGCATCCAGCTGTGCCACTGATTTAGGGAGGCAGATGAGAGTCGTTGGGGTTGAACACTGTATGTACACATGCACACAGCTGTGTATTGATGTCGTGGTTTGAACCCAGCCGCGCAGCTCGTTCACTCACTCAACCCCCCTTTCTTGCCCTCCCCTGCTTCCAGAGGGATGGGGGGAGAATCAAAAGAATGCAATTCCCAAAAGTTGAGATAAGAACAGTTTAGTAACTAAGGTATAACACAAATCACTGCTGCTACCACCTAATAATGATNGGGAGAATCAAAAGAATGCAATTCCCAAAAGTTGAGATAAGAACAGTTTAGTAACTAAGGTATAACACAAATCACTGCTGCTACCACCAATAATAATAATGATATAGGAAATAACAAGGGAAAAGAATACAGCATCTCACCAACCACTGACAGATAACTCACGACACCCCACCAACCACCGACCGAATCCCTCCAACCAACACCCCAGAGAGAACTCGCCCTTCTGGATAACTCCCAGTTACCTCCTGGACATGACGTGCTATGGTATGGAATACCTCTTTGGTCAGTTTGGGTCCTGTCCCTCCTTCCTCCCGGCCTCCCCTCCTCCCCAGCAGAGCATGAGGCTCACAAAGTCCTTGGTCAGGGCAAACATTGCTTAGCAACAACCAAAAACATCGGCCTTATCAGCCTTGTTCCTGGGTTAAGTCAAAACACCAGCTACTAAGGGGGAGAAAAACTGACTGCAACTGCTGAACCCAGGACAATTGAGAACATCAAGAAGGCTGGGGAGAAGTGGAAGCTTGGCCTGTTGGCTCCAGCAGGCACACATACAACACCATTGACAATAAATGCAGTTTTCAAGTGTGCACAAATAGAAGTCAAGTAGAAAATACTGCCTGTTCCCACTTGAGCCAATCTTGTTTGAATGCACTTAAAGCAGGTATAAAAAGTCTTTGCAGTAGAAGTGTCATTGTTAGACTGTGCAAAGCAGGATGGCACAGAGGGTCAGAAATAAGGATTTGCGCAGCACATGGTCTGAATCATGTCCAGAGTGATGAGGAGAAACCATAGTTCCTGTAGAGAGCAGTTTGTGCAATAGATCTCTTGTACTAAGCTGGTGCCACTTAGGGGAGACATCAGCTTTGAATTGAGCCATCATGTGAAATGGTAGGAGGAAACAGAAATTCTCTGGTTTATGTGCAACAAAGAAGTTAAAATAACAGTCCAGATTCTCTTTTTTTTAATCAGTGCTAAGATTGGCTCCTGACTTCCTGTTCTCTGATGGGAAGGGATTAGGCCCTTTATGTTTTGAAAGAGACTGAGCCAAATCCTGCTGCAAAATTCCAGTACTGGCATCAAATGGATGAATAAAAACAGTTAGGAAAAACTTGGTTTGTCAGAAAGCCACCTTCATTAGTGCTCTCATCACTTTTCTGTCATAGAAATTGTTTTTCAGCTGTAATTGCATCTCACTGACAAAAGCTTCTGGCTACGTATGTAAAGATTTGTAAAAGACTGCCTTTCTGTAAGCTGTATAATCTGTGCCAGAAAATAGAAACCCAGGCTTTGCATGTAGAGAGCTCCTCCTCCAGAGCTCAGTTCAGTAACTCTATTGGGTAGTATTGTTGAGCTTTGCACATACTCTGCAGTACATGGTTTACTCGGCTTTGATGCTTGCTCTTGAAAGGCAGGAAAAAAATCTTCCTTCAGAAATGTTTTACATAACCTTGCCCTGTGCAGAGTTAAAGTGAATTAGTTCCAGAAAAGATATGAGCTGGTGCCAGTGAAATAGGTGGTAAATGTCTCTTTACCCTCCCTTTTCCTTGCGTTCCTTTTGGCAGCTCCTGTAAGGAATGCAGCAAGCAGTGGCTACTGCTCCACTATTGATTTAAGCATTTGCATGTTATACATTGCAGCTATGCTGTGGCCTGTCTTCTGGGGCAGTACAGGATGTCTGCAGCTGTATTGGGTTTTCTGTTTGTACTTGCATTTCTGTCTTCCATATGAGGCTGTGTTGTTACATACGCTGTTAAACAGGATTGTGTGCATTCAGTGTTACAAAACAACGCCTGGAAAATACTGTTCCCAATCCCAGAGGTTCAGGGTTATTGTTCATAAACCTGTGCTGGGCTGCTTTCGATTCTTAAAAACCCCAAAGCAATAAAATAATAAAAGCTAAAACTTGGCTGCTGTGTCTCCAGCATGAATAGCCTGGGGGCAGCAGAGCAGCACATGCTGAGAGGTGCTGTTGGGTCCCTTTATTAGCAGCATTACCTGTCTGAATTTTTCTGACATCCTCGTTTCTTTGTTACACGTGTACTATTTATGCATCGGTTTTCAGGAGAAATTAACCACATTTCCCAGAATGCTCTCTTATTAACAAAGATGGCTGTTTTCCCTGTTTCAGGAGTTCTTTGCTTATATATATTTCTCTCAATTTATGCTCTAGTGGCTATATTTGAAACTCTAGCTGAGCTGAAGGAATATACTACAGATAACATGATATTAGGGTTAAACATTTCAAATGGATTATAATACACTGAGAAATGATGTTCTTGCCAGCCATAGTTGTGGTGAGCTTGTTGGGAGCTTTGTTTTACCATATTCCTGTGGATTATTGTCTCCAGCATGGTATGCCCCACTTATTTCTGTAACCATGTAATATATACTTTTGTAAGGGTGCCTCATCAGAGCAATGTCTGTAGAAATTGTGGTCTCAGTGTGACAAAAGCAAAAATTTCTGTGTTTATTTTGTTCCTATTTTGAATTCTGCACACAAAAAAGTTGACCTTTAAAATGATTTTTCTGTTTACAAATATTTTGCTTTTAAAAAATGATCACACTTTATCCTGGGGGCTGAATGGCTTGACTGGGTTCAGGGTGCTGAATCCTGAGAGATTAGCAGTAATTCCAGGTTCAAACTGTTTTCTGGGTAAACACACCAGACAAATGGGCAAAAGGAAACACAGGCACCATCTTGCTGATGGGAATTGGAGGCATACAGGTACACAATGACTTCTTTCTGGTTCTGCCATAAATCTACAACATGACCTGGTGCTACAGTCAGGTGTCCACAGAACCCAGACTCTCTGCATGAAACCTGTTTGCTGAACTACTGTAAGGCTTCGACTCGCCACTTGAAGTCCTATCCTCAAAGATTAAGAAAGGACAGGTAAACAAAGACTCCATTTTATAACTGGATAAGCTGGTACAAGACCTGAGTGATACTATGAGCTAGTAAAAGGTTTAAATAGAAAAATCCTCACTCCAGATATTCCACACAGAGCAAGTTCTATGTTAAAATTTGGATGAAGTTGGCATGAGAGAATTTTTGACAGGAATTTTTATTCTGATTTGGCTTTTATAGTATGGAACATGATGTAGCTTGTGGATTTTCACAGGATCCTAAAGTGATACTCAGCATCAACTGTTATATAAATTACTCTTACTGTAAGTCAGGTTGACTTTTTCTGGAAGCATACTTACAGATTAAGATGAATGAAATACGAAGGCTGGGAAATACAGATCTTGATCCTGTATAAATACTTGCAAATAAAGCTAAGCATGAGTATGTGTGTGACTATCAGCTCATATGCAAAGTGATCTGTGGAATAGTGTCATTTGTAAACGTAGTCTGAATCTCAGCTTTCACTAAAGTACTTGAGATAACCTGTGGCTGAGGTGGGAGGTAAAGTGAAGCTCCAGACACTGGTGACATTTTTGCTTCTCTCCCTTTTACGAAATGACTACAGTGCTGCTAAAGGCCATGTTGCTGTTACTAGATGCCCTCAGTAAGCAAGGGCCCTCAGAGGTTGTTACCGTTTTTCACACAGGCGTACTCTGACAAATGTGGATTCTACTTCCCTGCTCCAGTAATGCTGGAGTCTTATTCCTGCCCTGTGGCACCTTCTGCTTATGGAGCTCATTACTGCCTTCCTGTTTGCCCTCCCCCAGCTTCACACTCATTAACTCCCCCCTTCCTCTCTAGCTTTCCTCCATCTCCTTGTGCTGCCCCATAGATGTTCCTACGTGGGACACCCACCATCTTCTAGAAGTATTTTATCAACTCACTTTCAGTGTCTCTGCCTTTTCTGTCTGAGGAAAGGAAAGCATTTTTGTGACATATGGAAGTCTCCCGAGGGATTCTCCTGGCCTTCTCTGTGATTCATTTTCCTGAGGACTGCTCTTGTCTTGGTGGCTGTTTGTACTTCTTCCACTTGGATTTTGCTTGGGACCTTTTATTACAGACTTATATTTCATCTAAGAGCATGTGTAACTGTTAAATGCATTTAGAATGAATACCTGTATTACAGGGCAGAATGAAACCCAGGAACAATTAGAAGTCAAATAAGTGAAGTAGGTGCCAAGCTCTTGTGATGAGGGTAATAGTGGCTGCATCTTTTGTTGATATGGGGAAGTGAAACCAAAGTTCCATTTTCTTTCCTATGCTGGGCTATTAACTGGGGCAGTTCAGCAGTTGCACCTGCAGTGTGAAGGGATGCTAGAGAAGAAGCAGAGAAGCCAGCTGGGGTTGAAAATCACTGCAGATGACTTAATGCAAGCTGTTCTCTGAGCTTTCAATTCAATGTATGCAGTCTGCCATGTTGATCCTTGAAGCAGCTCTTCAATGGGCAGCTGTGAAAGGAGTAATCTTGGGCCAATATACCTTTGAAAATAGGAGCTTGAATTTTGTAACAGGAGACATATACATCTTTGTTTCTGAACAACAAAACTGCCTCCAGTAAATAAGCAACTTTACTTAGTCTTCAAAATTATGAAAGACGTTAATTAAATCTGTGCAACCTTTTTCTAGCTCAGGGAAAGCTACCCTCATAATTTATCTCCAGAAAAGGGCAGTAAGGAAGAAACTGAGAACAGTAATACTTAAACATATGGGTTTCATTAATGTGACAATGAGTGAAGTGTTGGAAATGCTAAGTGAATTCAAGAAACACCTGGGCTCCTTTGTGGAGACGAAAGATCTGCTGAAAGATCTGGGGTGGAAATAAAAAGGCATGAGTTTTTAAGCCTGAAGGATCTGGAACCAGATGAGTGGTTATTTTCACTATAAAGAATGCCTTGTATTCAAATATTTGTGGCCTGAATATATGCTGCTAGTGTCTTTTCAGTTGTTTGTGACATAGGCTGATATTTATTCACCTTGATTACAACCACAGTATTTTTTCCCCACTATTTCCAGTTATCAGGAATAGGACCCCAGCAGCTAATAATGTTCTAGCAAAATTGAAAATGGTGGGTAATGTTGGGAGTACAGCCAAAGAAAGGTGATGTCCAGAGACATTACACTACGCTGTAGTTTTATGAAGGCAAAATAGTTCTGTGGACTAGTAACAGGAAATGGACAGGAGAGATCTTTAACCAGATGTCACCATTTCAAGTTTCATGCACTAAGTTTATCATTCTAACTGAGGCATACACTGGAGTCAGTGTTTGTGCAGTTACTGGCTTCTGTGGAAAGGTTTTGTCCAGCTTCCAGTGAATAGGTTTTCACCTCATGCACCAGCACCATGTGCTCTTTTCTCCCTGGCAGCTTCTGTAGAGACAGTTGCTTTTGAATGTGCTCATCTTGATCAGGACTTGCTGCTCTGTGTATCTGTCACACCAAAATAGTCCATTGGATGCTTTCTTCATAAGCACCCATTTAAAACATGACAACTGTTAAAAGGCACAAATGGCAATTCCAGACAAAATCTGGCAGTTCTTTTTCTTGGCAACAGCTAAGCAGGACTTCATGACACTTAACTTCAGAGCTACTTACTCCTTAGTGACCTGATGCTGCAGCAGATTCATTTTCACTTGCATTACTGAAATGCTTGAATGCTCTTTAGGATTATTACTAGAAGCACACTGCATGGCAAATGAAATACCATTCTGGCCAAAACTAAACCTAAGCTTATACCATCATGTCCTCTAAGTCATACAGCCAACTTCTGGAGCAAAATATTGCTCTCCTTTAGTTTTCAAGGGGATAAGAAGTTAGGACTTCTTACTTCTTTTTAAAAAGCACTGATTTTTGAAAAGAATCCGTTTAAAAATGGCATGTTTCACAAACTGGAGACACATTCCATCTGTTGGCATCCATCCCTTCCTGGCTGGGCCATTTTCTGTGGCCAGAGGCAGTTTGGGGTGTGATGTAATGGTTGTCTTGCCGGAAAGGTGCTTTGCTGTGCTGGAGCCTGTAGGAGCCGTAGTGGCAAACTTGATTTTTCCCAAAGCCTCTCGCACTCTCCTGTGCTGGCTCCTCATGGCTCAGTCTACCAGCGTTTTACCCTTCCCCCACCTTCTTTCACAAAGTGTTTCTCCCCGAGGCAAATTTCTTGCTGTTTGGAGTACCAAACATGCACAGGCACTTTCCTTTTTTCCTGTAAGCTTTCCTAGCGTAGCTATTATAAGGCAGCAACAGCTAAATAGACTATTTTACATTGATTCTGCTGGTTTTAATAGAGAGACAGGGAGTGTGTGTGTGCGTGTGTAAACCCCATAAAAATAAAGCCATAGTTTCTGGCTGAGTGAGGTCAGGTTTCTCCTACTGCTGTTTTTGAAGTGTCTTTACTCAGCAGTCACATTTTTTTTCTTGTGGTAAAAAATGCAACATGAGCAGATGGCAAGTATTAACACATGAGATGCAGTGTCTGCCTGAAGTTGATTTAACACTGCTCTAGGTTTCTGTCGCTGGCTTTCAGTTAGTTAAGTAGTGTTTACAAGTTAATGAATTTGTTCCACTTGGAATATTTGATGGTATGTGCCGAGGTTCAGTGGTGAAGGGATCCTTTAGGAGTCGTCACTGAAGGCAGGAGGCTTCGAGACCCTGAGCTTGGGGGCTATTTTTTTTTCCTTTGACTGATTTTAGCATTTTTGCCATTAATGTGCAACTGAAAAGAGACAGAAGGAACAATAGTAGGTAGAAATACACAGCCTGTTCTCTTATGTTGTGATAGTGCTCTGAGCACTGCAGTGGTACCATACCTGATATCAGCTCCATGTTTGAACGATGTAGTTGGCAGTTTTGTTCCAGTTGAATGTTCCTAAACCTTTGACAAGGATTTGGAAAACAAAGCTTTATGTAGCAATATTTTCATGGTTGTACATGGTTTGCTTCCATGCTTGCTGTGGAAGTATGAGTGCAAACTGTTCACTAGGTTGCTATATATAAATTAGCCCACATTTGGCAGCAAAACTGCCTAGAATAGGGTGATCAAATTCAGTATATTTTGAGTTCATGCGTAAGTCTCCTTACTGCAACACCACATGCTGTCTACCTAATAACATTTGAAACTAAGCCAGCTCCAAGGATTGTATTCATAGTAAGAAACAAATATTGGTTGCTGGCAATTGACCATCATACACACTTAGTACTTTACACAGCAGATTTCTCTCTGAATAGAATGCTACGCTTGTCAAAATCATCTAAACCCCTAACCCTACAAACCTAGATTCTTTGTCAGCCTTAAGCATGAGTGCACAGAAAGAGTTAACATATTTTATTGCTTGAGGATTGAGTGCCAAAATAGTACATTTTAAAGGCTTAGTTGGTATTTCTGGTGTTAGTTTTTGAGTTTTGTAAAATAGAAGGCTTTAGGTTTGTTAGGGCTTTTGTAAAACATTACTCACTTTAATAACAGTTTATTCAAACAGGGCTGAAGGTCAAGTTCCTGTTTGCAAAGGGGACCATGCTTAGTTCACCTTTGACTTGAAATGTAAGATCCCAACTGCTAGGTGAGATCAGACTGATTGCTTTGAATATGCATGAGTACCTTTACTACCTAAGAACTGACAGTGGTTTACTGTATCCTTTAGGAAGGCTTCTCTCCCAGGTAAGCAGTGCTTAATTAGGTATCATTAAGATCAGTCTGGGAGCACAGACACCAGTGCAGCTGCTGGACACCACACCCGAGGTCCCAGGATTTGAACTACCTGGGAGATGGGATGGTTCATCCCTGTCCTGTCCTGGGCTGGGCTCCTGCTGCGCATCACGCACACAAATGAGACTTGTTAACCCCTGCGTTTTATTGGCCTTTATGGATGTGTGACATCATTGGCAGCCAATCAGGAAGTGCTTTAGGGCAGAGTTTAAGAGCTATTTCATAATATATTTATATTCAGTGCAGATATTTTTGGGCTTCAGTAGCATTCATTTTGTCGCAGAGTCCATGTGTCAAGATGACTTGTGGAGGGGAAGGTATGAAAGTAGCATGTTTGCCTTTGTTTTCTGTACATCAGCTGGATAGTGAAGTGCTGTACAAAGCAAACCTGGTGTGCTGCAAACCAGTTATTATGGGAATGATTTTTTCTTCCAGCAGCAGTTACTCTGTGAGCCAGTCTTGGGCGATTGTTGCATGCTCCCTGCTATGCTGCTCCAGTGTTAACAGTCAGACCTGCAAGTATTTCCCAAGCTGCTCTGGTTTGCCAAGAGCAAAAGCGCAATGGAGTCTGCCGAAAATGTGTGTATGTGTGTGCCAGAGCCCCCAGCTGCTGGGCTGCTTCTGCAAACCTGCACTCACCCGTTGTCCCAGCCCTAGGCCAGGTTCCAAAGGGTTTGGCTGGCCTGGGATCCTCTGCCCCTTCTCCAACCCCTGTGCAACACCCATGCCCTGCTGTGTGAGGTGTCCTGCCTTGCTTTGCCTTAGCAGAGTCATGCACAGGCTGTATTATTCTCTGTCAGTTGACATAACTTTACTGTATTAAAGAACAGCCATTCACTGATAGTGACGCTTCCAGAAAAATCTGGTTAATCCATACAAGCTCCCCACTATTCCTGCTTAACTCTTTCATTTCCAAAGTACCCTCTGCAGAAGAACCATAAAGAATTGTAAAACCAAGCTACTACAATAATTTTCAGACCCTAACAGTTTTTTGTATCAGTTGTTATTATGACAAAATTGTGTTTCTTTATATAATATTTATAAATGGAGACTTGTATCTCTGTTGGGACTATTACTACTTTTATTTTGGGCTGTTTCTTCTCCCACTTAAGCATTGTGGCTGTTCTCATGTCAGGTTGCTCAAGTTGCTATTCACGTATGTTCCATGACAGGCCCGCAAAGCATACAAGTGTAATGCTGACTCTTTCATCCTGTTGGGATCCCAAAGGTTTATCTGTTCCTGAGCAAAAGACTTGGAAAGAAGTCTTTCAGATGCTTGCTGTGTCTCCAGCATGCTGTTCAGTGCTCACAAATGATTTGGAAAATGAGGTATACAATGAGATGAGAAAGGTTGGTGACAGTTATTTTGAGATCACAGAAGTGAATACCAACTGCAGAGAGCTGTAGGCAGACACTGCAACATTGAGAGACTGAGTGGAAAAACTTGTAGTCAGAATGAAATGTCAGTAAATATAAGGTGATGCAAGCTGGGGTGGGGTGAATGAGCCCCACGTGTTTGGTATTGGTCCTTGATTGTGCATTTTTCACTAAAGAGAGGTATCATGAAGTAACCAAGATGGTCTCACGAGAACCTTTAGCTCACAGGTCAGTAGCAGACAGGAAAGCAAATAGGATGTATGGGGTTATTAGGAAAAGTACAAAGAAAGAAAATAAAAACCTTCTTGTGCCCCTCTGTGGCTTCATCTTTAATACTGACTGAAGCTGTGGTCCTGTTGCAGCAGAACTAGAAAAGGCATCTGCAGCAGGAGTTTGGAACCACAGCCCTTTGGGAATCAGGAAAGCACACTATGATTTTAGTTTTCTTTTCCACACTGAAGGATGCACCGGAGTTCTTTGAATTATAAAATTGCATGAGGCTGTGAGTAGAAATTATTGTCAAGAAATAGTCTCAAAATTTACTAAAGGAGGGTTTTTTTCCATGCAGTGTATCACCAAAATGTTGAACTCACTGTTGCAGTTGTAAATGAAAGATTTATGTGTGTTAAACTTGATCAAAGTCATTTAGCACAGTTACCTTTCTATTTCTAGGAGCCTGTATGCTCCAAATTCCTGTAGTTTAGGGCAGGAATGCTGCATACTGGCCCTGTTTTTATACTGTAAGCATCAGCTGTTGGTCTCAGCTGGAGACAGGACATTAAGCTTTGATTTGACAGTGTAGGCATGCTGGCTAGTCTTGTATTTGTGGACAGATTTCTTCTTGTACTACTGTAGAACAGCATCACAGCCTCTGACTAGTGGTTGACACACACAAGCCAAACCTCATTGATCTTTGTTTCCTACTGTATTACACTTGGAAACTGAGTGTAATTTTCCATCTCCTGTGACTTGTGGGTGGGTCAGTGTGTTTGTCTGAATGCCTTCCCAATGAGCATTAGAGTACTGTATATTTTGCCAGGCTAAATCTAACACTTCCAATTTTGCCACGTTTCTAGTATCTGCTGGGTTCTCCAAGGTGCTGTGTGCTTTCAGTTCCCATTGCCTTACATGGGAACATAGTAGGACTAGGACCTATCTGGTTTAATACTTTCCCTTTATGAATATTTTTCCTAGCACTGTTCCTTTATTGGGAATGTTGAGTTTGTTCTAACTGTGAAGTCATCAGAATGATATAACGATGATGTAACTGCAGATAAGGGGAGAGCTGTTGATATCCTGTACCTCGTCCTTAGGAGGTCTTTTGATACAGACACCTACAGCACCCTTGTATCCAAATTGGGATGTTAGGATGTAGATGGGTGGACTACTAGATAGATGGAAATACTGATTGGATCATTAGACAGACAAGGTAGTTGTTAATGGCTTGTACTCTGCCGGGATGCTAGTTACAGGTGTAGTTTGTCAGATATTTGCCTAATACCTTTATCAGTGACCTGGAGGAGGAGATAGGATGCACTCTCCGCAAGGAGTTTGCTCCAGAACAGGGCTGCCTTTCTCAGGATGCCAGCTGCCCAGAGGGTTGTGCTCACTTGATTCTTAGTCAATTCAACAATGACAAGCACTAGATCCTGTACCTGAGATGGACTAACGCCCTGGAATAAGCAGACCAGAAATACTGAATTTAAAGCTTATGGTTGACGTGGTTTAGACCACAGGCAGAGTTCAAGTAATCTGTTGCCTCTGTACCTCAGTTACAATTACTGAATAATGTAAGTTAGAACTTTTGGAGGTCATCAGGTCCAACTCACTGCTGAAAGCAGGGATGACTGAAGTTAGACTGGGCTGCCCAGTATATTGTTCAGTCAAGTTGTGAAACCTCTCTGGCTGGAGACCTCTCTGGCTGGAGACCTCTCTGGCTGGGCCCCTTTTCCAGGCTTTGGCTACATTTTTCCCTTGTGTCTGATCAGTATTCCTCTTTCTGCAACTCACATCCATTGCCTGTAGGGTTTTTTTGCTATGCAGCTGTGAGTTGAGTCCAACCCTGTTTTCTCTGTAAGCAGCTCTGTCTTCACTCATTAGATAGCTGAAGACAACAACTAAACGGCAAAGAAACCAGCTGTCTAAGTCTCTTCTCATAATGTATGTGCTCCATGCGCTGAGCCTCTTCATACTTGGACTTGCTCCAAGTATGTTGGTCCAGCAAATCCTACTCCTGGGAAGCCCAACACCAGACACAGGTCTTCAGATGCAGTCTTGCCTAAGTAGAGGGGATCATCCCATCCCTCAGCCTGTTGGTTGTGCTCATACTGACACCAGTATGCTGTTAGCTTCCCTCACTGCCAGAGTGCTCTGCTGAGTCAGGTTCAGTTTCTGGTCTCTGAGGACCACCAGTACGTCTTTCTGCAAAGCTGCACTCTAACCAGCTGTAAATGAGGCTGGCAGAGCACTGCCCTTGTTAGATCTGTGCTGACCGTTTTCAATCACCTCCTTCTCTTTGAAATGTTGGAAATGGATTCCAAAAAGATTTGCTCGATACATACTTTGGGACTGAGGTTCAGCTGAATATCCCGTAGATCTGCCCCATCTTCCTCCTTGGCCTTCTTGAAGGCAAGCCTGACATTTGACTTTCTTCCATCATCAGGACCCTCTGATTGCCTTGACCTTTAATATGACTGACTGCAGCCTCACAATGATGTGAACCAGCACCTTGAGCATCCTCAAATGCAGCCATCTGGTCCCATGGGGTTTTGGAGTTAGGTTTTTTCTGTCTCTTTTTAATAGCAGTTTGCTGTGCTAGGCCCTGTTTGGATCTGCCCCTGCCTTACGCACTTCGTTAGGCTGTGCCTCTAGACAGGGACCTGGAAATTCTGGGAGCAGACCTTGCAGTAAAAAGCTAAAGAATGCACAGAGTTATTAACATGAGACTACCTGTGTCAGAGGGGTATGAGGGTCAAACGGCAGTGTCTGCCTCTTGTGTTCCTGCCTGTGGAACTGCTGGGTACTATTGTTAGTATTTAACTTAGTTTGTCCCATCCGTTCTCTCTCTCCTGTTCCCTTTTGGCTTTCTGGAAGATGAACACATGAGGAGCAGCCCCAAATATATTACTGCTTCTTGATGAGAAACAAATTGAGAGTCTGAGAGTGCTGAAGCGGGGGCAGTCTGGCACAGCCTGTCAGAGCAGTCACAAATGGCAGCAGCAAAACAAAGCCAGATTTTCCCTTTTAAAGAACAAGCTCCTTCTGCCAACAGTGTATCAGGGAAATGCTTCTATTAGTGAGGAGCTGGATCCATCGCTGAAGAGAAGAAAGCCTGGTGGATAGCATGCCTAAGCACAAAACCTTAGACTGTACACTTAGGAAGAACACGTTTAGCAATGAGATTCTGCAAAGTGGTCACATCTCTTCTGCATCCCACACTCTTTTGGCAGGAGAAGAGCTGCTGCATCCCTGTGATTCTGTCTCCTTACTGAACAGCTCAAAAACTGTGCTTTCCCGTGGCCTCAGCAACATTATTGATTTGTGCAGTGATCAATATTGAGCTGTTGAATAGATCTTTGCTGAAGAGATTGAGAGGGGAATAAAAAGATGTTGTTGTGGGGTTTTTCTCCTGTACTTTTTCTAAATTCTCTTGACTTTAGGTATCTCATTAGTATTTATGGAATAAAAATAGCTGTTTGACCTTTTTCCATGTTTTCATGGAACTGCACAAAGGGAAGCCTGATTTATCCTTCCCTTGAAGAGATTCTAGTCATAAGTCAGAAATGAAAGGTAGTTGTTAGTGACGAATTTCAGCCAAAAGGATATACGTGATTGTTTTTGGAGCTTGCATGGAACTGACCTTCCTCTGAAGTGCTTTAACAGAATGTTTAGGGCAAAAGGAAGAAAAAGCTTATGATTTATGATGGAAATGGTAATATGATCGTGCTAAGAAGGATAAGACATGTGCCTTGTGAGTTACCAAGCAGGCTGGTGAGGGAATGAACTTCATTCTAATCGGTAGATTTCTTACTTCTGTCGTGTATTAGTTCATAAGCTGTTTTAAGACTGAAACTGCACAGTCAGTTTGTGAACTATTTACTGTGCTTTTGAGACCCACAAATGATGTGATTTGATACAGTTGCCTTATGTTTGAGGACAGTATGCCTCAAAGTTTATGTTGCTCTCTAATGAGGAGACCAGTAGCAGACCTCCATAGGAAGGATTTTTATTTCCCCCCAGTCTGTTGGTCAGTCAGAGATAAGAGCATTGATGTAAGAGTCAATAATCACCTGGAAAGCCTTCACAGGAATCCCACAGGCTTGAAGGAAAAGGGGAAGGTAAAATGGTCTTTAGAAAGAATCCTGTAAAGAGTGAATGTGCAGAGGTTGTTACTGGAAGCTGTGGTGTGTGCTGGGCTGAGGCCAGGTGTCCAGCTTGACTGACTCTAGCTGATGATGGGCAAAGGTATGCAAGTCAGGAAAGACTTCATGTTCTCAGGAGGAGGATTCTGCTCCTTGTGCTCCTCGTCCAGTTACATTCTAGGCTTACAGAATGATAGGTGGGCTTCCTTACCTTAAAGATGCTGCGCATGTGGAGCTGAGAGTGGAATCTAGCTCTTGAAAGTCATGCTGGGTAAAATACATAAACTGTGGGAGATAAGCAAAAACTGGGTTCAGAAGCTGCATTCTGAAAATTGGTTTGATATTACTGTGTTTGCCTTAGGACAGAAACTCCTAGAGCAGAACTTAACGCCCATGCTCTGGTTTTTGCAGTTGGCACCTTAGTACAAACCTGCCTTCATCAGTGACTGGAGGCAGGGTGCCAGATTGAGCTGGGATGGCTCTGATGTGGTGACAACACTTCCTTTGGTGATTGAGAGAAAAATAACCTCAGGGGGAGAATGGGGAGGACAGCTGTAGGTGGTGAAGTCTTCAACCAGTGCTGCAGGCTCTGTTAGAATTCCCCTGTCAGTCCTGATTCAAGTCTGGGCTCTGCCATGACTTGCTGTCTGTTGGGACATACCGCACAACCTTGGTTTCCCAAGGTGCAGATGTGTTTGACTGGTTTGTAAGGCTGTTTGGGATTTATCTTCAGCCTTCAGTCTGCTTTGAGGTAACTGAGAGGTGATTTCTTGACACTGGTTAAACACCTTCGAGAAGCTTCAAGAAGTCTCTGACAAGTTATGTTACTTAGCTAAGGATAAGACTTCCCACTGGTTTTACATTGCTTGTTTCTTCCCATTGGTGTGGATGAGGTGCTATGCTACATCTTCAGTAGCATGTTTATTAAGTACATGCTATAGAAGAGCTGGGTTTCATTTGTCTTGGTACAGTGGGGTTGGTAGCCCCACAAATGGGAGATAAGGATTACTATGAAGGCAGCCTGAGCAAAAGAGGTCTCTGATACGGCATTAGTGGATATCACACCCCTTGTTCTCTTTAAAAACATCCTTATTAAATGACTTCCTTGTTCCATAGCAAGTGCTTAACGGAGAAGAACGTGTGGGTGAGGATTTGTTGTGCTCAGCATCAGAGCTTGTGTGAAGACATATTTTGGTTCTTTAGGCCATACTTCTCCCCAAAGTGTCTCAGGATTCCACCAGCACTGTGCCGGATGCGCTGGTGGCAATCAAAAAGAGGCTGGTTGGAAAGTCAAAGGTGGTGGGGTTTGAAGAAGCGTGTTGAACTTTAAATCTGGTTTAGTGGAAATGAAAATTGTTACCATTATCCTCTGGGCATTGATTTAATACCTGTGAGAATGACCAAATCTGAAGAGTAACTCTTGCCAGACAGCCAAGAATCCCCTCTTATCTTTCAGAGCAGAACTCAGATTTCTGTTGCAGGTTTCTCAGAGAAGTGTTCCTTGAGCTACTCTGTTTTCTTTGGATATCTGCAGCGGTGCTGATCCACTCCAGAGAGCTTGGCGGCCTTTCACTGTAAACTAACAGGAGCAAAGATGTTTATTGATGTCAAGGGAAAGGTATTTTGGTGCTGCTTCAGGTGGTAGGCAGCAGATGTGAAAGAAATGGATTTGGGAGTTCTGGAAACGTGAAGCGCACTTCAGGGAAAATCATTGCCACAGTCCAACGGAGTGGACAAACTCATAGAATAGTTACATTTTATTATTGCCTCTTTCTCTGCTTTGAAGCTGCAGAATTGATCAGGAGCTCAGTTCAGAGGGATAACTACCCCAGTGCAGTCATGGTAAAGGCATCTAAGGCTTTAAATTCAGTAACCTTGAAGGAGGCTTCTTTTGATGGCTCTGGAACAATTGCTGTCTGAGTAAGAAGGAAGGTTCGAGTTAGCAGCTGCATTCCCAGAGATGCAGCATGTGGAAGGTTAACTTTCTTCTATGTGAATTAAAACCATCCTCCTTTTTGTAGGTAATCTTCTCTTTTCTCTCTTTGTGAAAGGTCAGTGTTTTAGCTGTGGTGGTCAGGCACACCACAAGTACCCTGGATAAACAGACTGTTTGGAATAGGGTCAGAAATCCTTATAATGATGCCAAACCTTTCTGCTCAGACTGTACCAGTGCCCCTGCACTACAAAAAGACCTTACCCACTGCACTTGCCTGGCTGCTTCCCAGAGTGTATTCATTATACATGTAGGCAGGTGAAGTGCTACTCATTCCTGATCTGCTTGGGAGGCTGCTGGGAAAGAGACGAGCCAGGGTGGACAGTGAATTGGTCTAGCTGTGCTGAGCTCATGGTCCCAGAGGTGTTGATGTCTTGCATCTCCACTATAAAAGCAGTACCAAAATGGATTTCTGGATCCATTCTTCAATAGAAGTGGACACAGAAAATTGTTTCCCATTAGCAGTTCTTAGAGCACTTGCCTTAAAGTGATGTTGCTGTGCAGGCTGACTGAAGGCTGGCGATGAAAATGGAACTGAGCAAGCAAACACACTCAGTCCAGCATTTATTTTTCTTCAGTAGAAGGTAAAATCTAATTGTCTGTGAATTAAGCTGTTTCCTGGATGTGATACAACCTGTAAGTGATCACCTTTTGACCCAGCTTTGCTGTTCTGATGCTGGATTGCAGTTGTCAGAGTAACCACTGTGCTCTTAAATGGGTCATTTTCTTCCTGCTCTCACATATTTAGTTCTATCCACCGGGGGCCTGGCTTTCAGGGGCTTCAAACTGTTTTTCTCAAGGGGTGCTTTTAGTGCCTTAGATCCTATGTCACACAACTTGTCTCCCTGGATAACTTTACTGCCTGTTAAAATGCAACTGACTGAAGTCCCTAAAGCTGCAACCAGAAGTTTTACTCTTTCAGGCATGATTCTACATGCCATTTCTGTTATTTGCCTGCAAGTGCACAGTTGTGCATACTTGATTTTTCAACAGCTCTCACAAATGTTTTAATCCTTTCATTTCTACTATTTGATCTAGCTTCATCTGAACTTGATATACTGCCTTCCAAAAGCTGAATTCCTCTGTGATTCTTATAATCCTGATTTCCTCAGTTTATTTACTCATTGTTGGATCTTTAAGTTCATAAATAGTTTACAAGTTTGGGACAAAGTATACAGGGGTATAGGACATCTCAACAAAGATACCTGTTTCCATCTTGTGTTTCTCAGGTACAATGTAAGCTTGCTACACTCTGCTCCTCTGTCTCAAGCCTCACCTAAGAGATAGGAGAAATAAGGATATGTATTTACATTGGATAGGTGCCATAAGTGCTTATAGACGCCAGTGAAATGGCAGAACCTTGCCAAGGCCTCTATAGCCTGAATTAGACATAAAGGCAGTTCAATCATAATGCTACTTGGCCTTCAGCAAGCCACTGCTGGAGTCAGAGCAACCAGTGGTTGTATGCTATGGTATGGCTGTACCTAATGAGAGCACCTACTTCCTAAGGGCCATAATCTAGCTTTAGTAGGTTGTGACACACATGAATCAAGTGATCCAAAGGTGAAAGGCTGTTTGCTACTACTTAAACCTTTCTTTTCTGGTGACTTCAATAGGCTTTGGAATTTCAAGATCTTTTCACCCTCTTCTCTCCCCCTGACTCTTTAGCAGGCAACCACACCACTTTTCCTTTAAGTTTCACAGGAGCCCAACCACAAAGGAATTATTTCATCTTCAGTGTGTGTGATGTGCACAGCACAGATTCCTTATACCCTTGTCTTTTAACCCTGTGTAGCATTTGTGCCACTATGAAAGGAAGCTTTTCTCAGATCCTTTCCTTGTAAAACAGTCAAGTCATACAGATTGGGATCTTTGCCTCACGTTTACTATGGATTCAGTAGCCGTGCTTGAAGATAATGAAGGCTAAAGTAGTTCCTTTAATATAAGATGGTAACGAGTGTTCCTTGGTGCGA
Organism: Agapornis roseicollis; assembly: GCA_002631895.1. Taxonomy (NCBI): domain Eukaryota; kingdom Metazoa; phylum Chordata; class Aves; order Psittaciformes; family Psittacidae; genus Agapornis; species Agapornis roseicollis. The sequence goes on along the minus strand of NDXB01001125.1, from coordinate 37,097 downwards.
GTTTGGTGGGGTAAATGCAAAACAGGAGGCGGCACTTTTGTACGTATTTATGGCACAGTTACAGAGGGTATGCAGAAAACATACAGTATCTGCAGGTCGGAAGGGAACAAGTGCATCTATGGGTCATTATAATAAGGTATTATTCATCAAAGCATCAGAGTACTATGGCAAGGATCTCAAAAAACCCCAAACTATTATTTCAATCACGGCATCATCGATTTGAAGGAATTCTGGATAGTAAGTGCTATGAAATCCTAAAATAATTGGTTACTAATAGAGTGGGGCAGTGATTTCATGAGCAATGGGAAATCCTGAGTCTGCTTTTAGAGAGGCTCCTGTCCTTACTTAAGTTTGATTGCTCTGATCAGAGCTTTCTGTAAGCAGTTTGTCACCCAGCTTTTTCAGTTCAGTTACTGTAATTCATAACACACTTCCTGCCTTGTTTTCTCCTGCAGTGACCACTGCAATATTGTTCTACAAGTGAAGGACAGATTATTTCCCTTTGAAAACTGGAGTGACCTTCAACTTTCCTTGCTCTCTGCTTTTATTTTAGGGAGAATAGAGGAAATGTTGGTATTCCCTGTGAATTGTTAGAGCTGGCTGATTTACTGCTGCTTTGGTTAGGGGTTTTTTCTCCTATTTTGCAGAGGGAAACATCATTGCTAGTAGTTGTTATATAATCAATTCAGATTCTTCATTGTGTTCCACTCAGTGGTTGTGACTCCTTACTTCCAATCTTACATTTTATGTTTAGTATTCTGTCCATTAAGAGGAGCCCATCTCCTGTTGTTTGGTTCTGAACATAGAAAGTTCATAACCACACGCATTTGGTGATGATTATGTTTCTCTCCGTAGCAAAGTGTGTATATGCTAACAGCTAGCAAATACCCCTCTGGAGCATGGTATTGAGCTCCAGGATGTGCAAATCAGCACAACTCCTGTCCATGCTGCAGCTCTGCCAGCCACTACCTTGATGATTGTATAAATGAGTATTTACTTCTTCAGTTGTGCCTAGATGGCTATGGAGAGCCAGTGTCTGTTCCAAAGAATTAGCAGTGGATGTTTGTAACCAGCTGCACAGCTTGAAACATATGAATGAGAATTAAATACAAATAAATGTGAGGATTACATCTAAATAGCAAACTGTTCTCTGGAAATAGGTTAAGTTTAGAGCCTGAAGACCATTAGCTTTATGGGAAAGATAGGCTGTTCGTCTTCCATTGAGACTGTGATTTTAGCTAGAGGTTTGAATTGCTGCACTACAGAAAAATGATTTTTATCTCCTCAATTCAGGGTTAATCAATTATTTGAATTCTTCAGCACCCCAGAAGCAAACCCAAATCCCCTTCTGCCTTTCTTCTGGAGTCAGTATTTTCCAGGGTTACCAGTTAATTTGCATTTTTCTGTGCTATAAAGCTAATTTCCCCTGTGTTCCACTCTATTTTTATCTGTTCACTATTAATCCAGCAGATTGCCAAGTCAGTAGAATCAGGTGTGAAGGTAAACTTCACACCATCAGCATTGGTTACAAAGCCAATGATCTTGTACTTTAAAGTAACCTCAGTCCTGAGCTGATTTCCCCCCACCCCATGTCTCCTACATTTTCAACACCCTAAAGTAGCATTGCCTGTTCTTTAAGATTAATCTTCGTGTTTTCTTTCAGAGACATCCTCTGTCAGCAGCACCCCTGTGACCTGCCAGAGCTACTGAACCGAAGACCTTTTTTCCTATGAACTATGTAGGTACCAAGTATCAAAGTAATTTTTGGCTACGATAGAGTTTTTGGGAAAGGCTGCCTGAGTTAATTCTCAGTTCCTGCTTTATGACATTAGGAAGAAGCAACTGTTACATTTCAGATCCTTGCCTAGCATCTGAAGGGAAAAGTTTCTGATCATATTGTACTAGCTATATGGAAGCTGGAACGTGTGTTCTAAGCTTTGATGGCAGTAGTTTGCACTTGAAATCAGTGGAGAGAATGTACAAACCCTCACTTTGTTTACCTTCACATTTTTATACCTCAGATGGTCAGAAGGCTGAAGCGGGCTCTAGAAGCCTGTTAAAAGTGTCCTGTGCTGACAGTGCCAGCTTCACTAATGCACAAATGATCAGATTTTACAAGAGAAATCAATGCCAGAATTTAAAAATGCAGTTGTAGCACATGGCTGAAGCTCTGAGCACTCCAGGGGTTTATGAGCTGTTGTGCAATAAAAGTTGAATGGTATAAATAAACTATCTGCAAAGCTGTTCTGGAGCTTTGGGGGGGCTGCTTTGTGATGCAGATGCTCTTCAGGCAGGACCAGGAGTAGCACAGTTCACCTCTGCACCTGTAGCTTTATTTATTTCAAATTAGGTGTAGGGAAACAAACCCCACTCAGTTCCCTGAATAAGGAGCATTAGGAAGAGGTTATGCACTTTCCAGATGATTGGCTTTGAATACTTTCATACAGCCCAATATGCAGAGACAGAAATAAATGCTCTTGTTTTAAAAATACCTGTAAAAAACTCAAGATGGAGGATCCAATGCAAATTCTGTGAAGGGGAAAAAAGCAGCTTATGGTGCAAGTAAAGCTACATGGCTGTGAGTAACCATGGAGACCAATGCTTTTCTGCTGCAGAAATAAATGAACTCAACCTTTTCATATTTATTAGTGGGACTGATGATGAAAGATAAAGTCAAATTAAAACATAAAGCACTAGAAGTCAGATCTAGTCACTGTCTCTGCCCCTGCAATGCAGGTAATGTAATGGATTATAAACGAGCTGGTGTTACAGTGAGGCAGATAAGTTATGAGAGGAACAGAAGACACTTTAGTTATACAGTTATACCAACCCCTTTACCCAAGTATCAGCTGCTTTATTAACAGAAATGAAGAGACAGTTCCCACAACTAACTCCTGAAATCTTTTGGTTCTGATAAAAACAGAAATAAACTTGTTTTAATCCCACAGCAGTGTATGAAATATATGTACAAGACAATGGCAAAGTGTTTACTGTAACTGTGTTCATGGGTATTTGAAACCTACTGATTTCTTGGTGCTAAGAGTTAGAGAATTTTCCTATAGAAATACTGAGGGAATGTTCAGATTTCTGTCTTGAAAACGCAAGTCAAAGGGTCAAAGATTAATTGGCAAGTTCTTGCTACCAAAATGTTGCTGCTGAACAGAGCATGGCAGCATTAAATGTCACTTGAACTTGCAGGAGGTTAAAAGCTTGTGAAATAAAATTTCAATGCAGGTATGTCTGCAGCATCATGTAAGAAGTTTTTGAGAAGTCCCAGTGCAGCTCAAGGGTTAAGTCACAACACACAAAGGGAAAGGCAGAGATCAAGTGTGACTTTAGTGTATGGTGTACCAGATTGAAAACTGGGAGTTTAGCAAAAGCCATCTGGAGAAAAACTGTTTAGTTTGGAGAGAAGCACATTGGTTACAACATGCTTCAAAAAGTGAGGGGGGGGGGGTCAGATGGAAGGAAAGCCGTGTGCTAAAAGAAGGGAGCATGTACTTGTTGAACCACTGCATCTCAGCTGCAGATCAGCGCAATGAGCTTCCAAGTTGGAGGTATCATAAGCCGTTATGAAAGCCCACAGCAATAAAGCATCATATAAAATGCAGCTACCCTTAATGATCTCTGACTGTCCTTGGCACTCTCAGGTATTTCTCAAAAGCCAAATTACGGTCACATCAGCTCAGAAAGCTCATTCTTTTTGTTGTACAAAGCTGTCTTCTGTCTAGAAATGGTATCTATGCGGATATCCTCCAACTTCATTCTCAACTGTTACAACCTTTATATTTTAGATAGCACATTTAAAACAGAACCCACACTTCACTTTGCTTCAATTCAAACTGCCTGAAAGAAATTCTTCAGAGAAGAGTCAATGGTCTTTGTGCTGGCCAAAGCCTGGAGTGACTCATGTATTCAGGGGTCTCCCACTGAATATATAGGAATGTAAATGTCAGCTTGAGCTGGCTCCTCTGCAAGCACAGCTGGCACGTTTCTGGAGTTCTGTTATAGAACTTTAATAATGTATGTAAAAACTGGGTAACTTCCATCTCATAAAATTACAATAGTGCACTGCATTACAATTACACAAACTGGGTTTAAGGTTCCTTCAGTTTTACTGGGCCATTTACCTCTTCTGCTTTTTGACTTGCACAAAAACTGTGTGGTTAAGGCTCCAGTGTAGACAGGAATTCTTGCCTAGGCTAAAACCCATGCAAGAGTAACTTGTTTAAACTAGAAGGGTTCGGCCAAAACTGAAACTAACCATCCTCAATCCTTCTTGATACTCCTGGTACGACAGACTATTTTTGTACAAGATCTTTAATTAAATCACTATATAAAATGATATTTCTTATCATAGAATTTTCTGGCAAATGAAGCACCTCTGGAGTTCATGTTTCAGTCTCACTATTCATTTGCAGAAGCTCAGAATTCAGAAATCTATTACCTATTGAGTTCACTAATACTAAATAAGCCTTATCAGGTATTGAGACAAATATGATTCAGTCCTAAGATGGTAAGCAGTGAGAAAAAGAGCTGGGTAACAGATAAAGGCACTGCCATTAAACCGTTGGAGCTTTTTGTTATTTATTCATTCATTCAATTTAAGTTTTTTAGAACTGAATTTGTAAAAGCTCTTGAATGTCTTCAGTTCTCAGGCAGTAGCCTCCTGTGACCTAGAGCGGCCTACAGAGCCAGAACGGAACATAACCAAGTTTACTTAGAAAGGAATAACCTCTTGTAGAACTTCAAGTGCCTGGGTTTGCTGGGAAAAGGATTCCCAAGCCACCAGCATCTGTAAGTGGTAGTTAACAGACTCTTGCCTGACTCACTGAAAAGTTATTTCCGATGAAATGGAAAGCCTCCTAACATGACTTGAGGTTCAAGTTTTCTTTTAAAGAAGAAGAAAAAAAACACCCCACAAGGAGCTCTTTTGCTCATGTAGAATGCAAAAAATTTTTCCTGTATTAGTCTGAAAATGTTATCTTCTCCTGCTTGAGAGCAAGGCTGGAAGCCAGTCCAACTTGCACTCCTCTGAGTTAAAAAAGTAGAACAAAAGTACACATCCTTTCTGTGAAGGGGAAAAGAACAAAGCAAACCTAATTCATCTTCACCTACCAGTAACTGCTTTCAGTCATCACTCCACACACAGAACGAGCTCAACACCACCCAGAAATGCTCATTCCAAAGAGGAGCAGCAGCACAAGTGAGCAGCAGAACATGGGACCATACACATATTCTCATCCTTGGATTATACTGACTCATTTGTTATACAGGTGGGAATACAGCTTATAACCACCTGAGACTGCTAAATGGTTCCTCAACATCTCTGGGAAATAGTTTTGCTGTTTAAAATTGAAGAACACAGAACAACTTTAATCAAAATTTCACAGGTCATTTTAGCTCTTGTAAAATATCCAGAGTAGGTACATGGATAGTGATGAGACGTGCCCAAAGCAGACTCATCACTCTTCATTAAGGACAGTTTTTTGTTCTCACAATTTAGATCCTTTCAGGATTACTATAGAATCATAGAATAGTTAGGGTTGGAAAGAACCTCAGGATCATCCAGTTCCAACCACCCTGTCATAAGCACTAAACTATGACACCCAAGGCTTCATCCAACCTGGTCTTGAACACTATCAGGGATGGAGCACTCACAACCTCCCTGGGCAACCCATTCCAGTGCCTCACCACCCTAACAGGGAAGAATTTCTTCCTTAGATCCAATCTAAACCTCTCCTGTTTAAGTTTGAACCCGTTACCCCTTGTCCTGTCACTATAGTCCCTAATGAAGAGCTCCTCCCCAGCATCCCTATCGGCCCCCTTCAGATACTGGAAGGCTGCTATGAGGTCTCCACGCAGCCTTCTCTTCCCCAGGCTGAACAGCCCCAACTTTTCCAGCCTGTCTTCATATGGGAGATGCTCCAGTCCCCTGATGATCCTCGTGGCCTCCTCTGGACTTGTTCCACCAGCTCCATGTCCTTTTTCTGTTGAGGCCACCAGAACTGCACACAATGCTCCAGGTGAGGTCTCTGGATAAGCTTCTGGTTGTGCAGCTGCCTTACACTGCGCACTTGCCAAAATGCTGGACTGGTTTGACCAAACCCATCCCCAATTTGTAACACACTCATTTATTAAGTATTCAAGTTACTTTTTCTTCAAAGCCAAGACAAGTCTGTAGCATGCAAGGCATGCTCAGTCATGTTTAAAGGGCAAGTATTCAAATACCTCTGCAATCATTTCCCCTCACTACATAGTGCTTCAGAGAGGCACAGCTCCAGATAACATTTTAATAGGTGAAAGGGAAGAAAAATGCAAGTAATTCATAGACCTTGTTTCCCCAGGCTGAAAAACAAGCAAATCCCTACAATCCTGTTGATAAATTAGCATTCTGTAACACTGAACAGTCAAGACAAATTCAACCAAAGTTGGTTGTAGGATTTTCAATATCCTTGAAGGAGATCAGCCTATTTCCATACGGAAGTGCTGAGCACACCCCCCCAGCAGGGCTGTGCCGCACTCTGGGGAACAAAAGGGGAGAGAAAAAAACCAAAAAAGGAATGAATGCAGCATTTGCGTGTAATAAAGCAAATATTTACATTAAGCACAATACAGCAATTTATTTAGATGCTTAAATGAAGAATACAAAGGGAAATAAAGATCACAAAATTATACATACTACAACAGTGTGTCATATATTAGATGGTATAAATGAATACAACACCTTGTTGGTGTTAACTAAAGATAAAACTAAATATCCAAAACACAGCACTTTTGTTTCAGTGTGCTGCTTCAACACAATACACTTTTATACAGATCTAAAAGGTGTCAAAATTAGTAGCTGCAAACTTGTTTCTTGCATGTGATTTTTCTTTTTTTTTAGCTTAAAAGATTTCAGAAAATGGCTCTGAAATACGTTTGTCATCAGTTGTAATGTCAAGGATATTCAGAACAAGAAAATTCTATAATACAATAGAGTCCAGATATATTTTCTTATGTTGCTGGCCTCTGTTTTGAGATTGTACAAGGTTATGTGCAAAAACTAAGTTTGTCAAAATTCATACTATAGCAGTTTCAAGCTTTTGCTAGGTAAACTAGATACAGCATTTATTACACAGCAGGGCAACACTAAAAAAGAGAAACAAATCTATGATGGGTACACAAGAACAATTTCATAAGCTTCACTTGAATAGGTCTAAAAGACTGTACAAATATACATTTCAACTATTCAGAATGATACATGAAAAAATCAATTCCCCCATAGTCTACTATACACGTTGAACTGGTAGCTTGTATGGCTGGCCCTACACTACCATGTGAAAAAGGGTAATGTTTAAAAAGACATACAACTGAACATGTACAAGAGTGAAATAAATGTTGAAAATGCAGATAAAATAAACCTCTGCTTTTCTCTGTGTGCATTCTGGAGCCACCAGCTTATCCATTTTCACATTAAGTTACTGTGCTCATCCCAGCAGGTTTTCTCAAGCAAGATCAGCCAACAGCATCCTTAAGTAACCACTGGAACAGCAGTGGCCACAACCACCACATGCCATGACCTAGCACTCGAAAGGCAGTACCAGTTAAAACGTAAGCTTAGCAGTCAGACTGAAATGAAAGTGTTTCAACAGTTGTACACTGGACCTTGTTACTGATGCCTCTGAACCGAGCAGCTCACGCTTGCTGGCTGCTCAGCTCCACACCGGTTAAGCTGCTGTGCATTGGCTCTGCTACTCCATCAGTCACACTGTCAAACTGCTCTCCATCCTCACTGTCAATTGTGCTATTCTGCCATTCCATCTGCTGATTTGACAAGCTCTCCTCAATCTCTGATGCATTTTTCCACTGTGACTGGTCCTTAGACCAAAACTCTTCTACTTTTCCATAGGAACGATTCTTCCACTTTGACTGTTCTTCATCACTTTCAGATCCACCCCCCTTTGTCTCAACAGCTGGTTTACTGCTACTTGCATCTTCACTTTGGGAGGATTCATCAGTCCACACCTCTGGCTTTACTTCTGATGTATTATCTTCAAAATCAGAAACCTGCTGAGAACCAGGCCCACTTTCAGACTGTGAAGCTCCATCTTTCCATTCAACAGCATCATCTTGATCATCCTGATCACCGTCGCTATCTGAGACATCACCTACCAGTTTTGTTGGCTCTTCAGCAGAAATAATCTCTTCGTATTTAGAACTTTCCTCTTGTTTTTGATCAGACTTTTCTGGAGACTGTAACGTATTTTCTTCTATGATTTCCTTGGAGGGTATGCTGTCCTCTGGGTTCTCCGCTGTGCTATCAGAAGAGGTCTTCCCACCACTGTCGGAAATATGCCGACCAAACGGACTCCCACTTTCATTGTATTCCTCTTCTATATTTTCATAGCTGTCTGAGGAGCTTTCATTGTCTTTTTCTAGGTTTATTTTTTTATCAACAGTCTTACTAACATTGACTCTGGAATTCTTTTCATCGTGGTTTTCAAACAGCCATTCAGCATCAAAATCCATTTCATGTTTGACTTTGTTTAACTCTTTCATATTGAAACCGAGCAGCACACCAGGTTTGTATTTTTCACAATCTCTTACACATTTCTTCCTTTTGTTACTAAAATGAGATGCAATGTCAGACTTCCAGAGCCACAAACTGGCAGCCAGCTTTTCAATCTCCCTCCTAGTGGGATACGGTTGCTTATTAAAATACTTTGTAAGAAACGTTTTCCTGGCTTCATAGGAATCATCTTCATGACCCTTGGGGTCCAATGCTAGAACTACAGGTTCTTCAGGCTTCTCCTCAAAGGCAGAGGGGGAGTCATCGTCATCCATTTTCCTCTTCTTCATCAGTGAGAATTCCATGTGTTCGTAAGTACGTTTTACGGGTGCTACAGCTGGAGACTGACTGAGCCGAGATGAGGAATTACCTTTTTCCTGGCCATTCTGAGTCTTCCCAACACCTCTGCAGTGAACAAGGTGCAGCGTTATAGTTGAGGCAGTCATGTTACTAGTATATACACCAAGGCAATGAATGCATTTGTAGGTCAGCTTTTTCTCAACCGGGTGAACTGTCTGAATTACTTGATGCCTCTCCCGTAGATGATGTGCAAGTGCATCAGAGATGGGTCCTTTTAGGATTGAAAAGCACAGAGGACAGAGGGTTTTCCCCACATCTTTCTTGTAGGGAACTGCTGCTTGTGGAGAGCTTTTTACAGGTACATCAGACTTCTCCTGGACTTTCGGCTGTGGCTTTTGAGGAACCGGGGGAGTATTCTGAGCATGGTAAGCTACTGATTCAGCAGGAGCATCTCTCAGGTTGTAGGTGGTTACAAGAAGATGGATATTTGTGTGACTACCCTGCTGCAATGTCAAATCAAAGGTTAGGGTGGAATCAGTTTTAGGTCCCATTTCTTCATCCACATGAACCATTCGCATGTGAGCAGCCATCTTTTCAACGTCATTGAAGGTTGAACGGCAATACGGGCAAGACAGACCATGTATCAACATATGATTAAGCAATGTATCAGTGGGTAAATAGCGATTACAGTATAGACATTTGCTAGTGAAATTGTGTATTTTCATTATATAGTTAGCTACTGCAGGCACCTTTTCAGCCTTGTGCTCCTTTTCAAAGTGGACACTATACACATTCTCAGGAAACAGCTCATTACAGATTGTACAGATTTTCCACTTCTGTGTGGATGACGTATTGACAGGGGAAGGACCTGTAGCTGCTACAGGAGATTTTGAGCCAGACTGACCTAATACTCTTGAGGCTGACTGTGACTGAGATAACGACGCCTGTTTCAACTGAGCTGATGAAAGGGAAGATGAATTGGCAGACTGAAGAGAGTATCTTGCTGAGGCCTGTGATCTCTGTTCCCCTCCTAGAGTATAAGGCCTTCCATTTCCACTTGTTGAAAACTGCTTCATTGATTGTGACTGTTGTGGAATAGAAACCTGTGCACTACCACTTAAATTCAGCCTCCCCCCTGGCTGACCAACGTAACTTGGTGGTACTGACTTGACTCCATAATTGTTTTGTTGTAGGTGCACATTTGACATCATGTTCACTCCTGTGGAATTTAATGTAGGCTTTGGTATAGTGAGTCTGTTCATCATCTGTTGTGACGAAAGAGATCGAACACTTCCAGGGGAAAGGGGACCCATCCTCTGAGGGAGGCCCATAGACTTCTTATCCTGTGGTTTTGGAGCTATCAGCATCAAAGGTTTAGATCTTGGAACCACTACATTAGTGTGACCTATCATTGCTGTCACCTGATATCCTATACGTTCGTGGTCTTCAATAACATGCTGTACTAAAGCTTCGTACGACTTCGGCATAAAAAGGCATCGTTTGCAGTGAATACTCCCCTCCTCTCGGGTACTGGAACTTAATGGAACTGCACCATTGAGTGACTTTTCACCTCCCTTCGCTACATAAGGAGCAGCAACATGCTGAAAATGTTCCCTGTAAATGTGCTTTCTAACTATTTCATACAGAGGATCTCGGTAAGTGCACTTCTTACAGTAATAAACAGCTTGATCTACACTGTCAGCCTGCTTAGGTTTAAGGCTCTCATGTTTGTTTTTATCTTTAAAAGTGCTGATGCCTCCACTCTGTGTATTGGCATTTGGAGCATGAAATATTTTAATGTGCGTTTCCAAAGTCTTTTTGTCTGCATTGAACGTACAATAAGGACAATTAAGGAGAATCCTATTTTCAAAGTCTTCACTATGAACATTCCGGAAGTGGCTTTTGTACGCTGAAAAGAACTTCGAGGAGAATGGACATGCACTGCAGCAAAAGGGCTTTGTCCGATAGTCCTTAAACAAAGAACAGAGCAGAAACTAAATATGGAAAAGCAGGTTTTAGAAGAACAGTATCCACACTCTTCTCTTAACAATCATGTTCTAAGCAACAGTCTCAAACCCTCAGATTTATTTCTTCTTTCCACATTTTGGCCTGCAGATCAGGTCCTAAAAAGTCTATCATGTGAACATACACGTGATGTGGCAAGTGCCAATTCAGAGCTCCCTCAAGAGTTTACCCATAAACTCAACATGCAAGGCTAAATCATAAACATCCTTCTCCACCAGACAAGAAAAACCTTCATTCCCTGCAGCTGACTGCATGGAAGTTCACTGCAAGCTCATTCTGGGAGTGAAGGGAAGAATGCCTGTTTGGGTAGAGTGAGACTGCATCTAGGAAATGAGTTGCATCCCATCAAGATCTGCCAAACTTTTCTAGATAGAAGATGGATATGTAACTTTAGCTATTCCAGGGTCTAAATTCACTACAAACTCTTACGTAAGATGCTCTTCAAAAGTTACTTTTGGTGAACAAATGGATTTACCAACTCATGTTCTAAGGCTACACAAGCCCTTAAAGCCACCAGAGCCTTTTCCTTCTGATCAAAACAAACTCAATTTTGAAACCAATCTTGAATCAGAAAAAAAAGGTATTTGAGAATTCCACACTTGCAGTTCCCCTGCCCTCTTTGTTACATTTAACGTGGGGCTGATGTGGTTCTTGTCAACTGCTGGAACAGAAAAACCAGTTACACTGGCCTTGGCAATAGCCACAAGCAACCTGGCGTTTCAGATGAGGTAAGATATTACATTGAAATAGTTACAAACATTCATCATGAGTGTCAAAACAAGTCTTGTGCATCAAGCATGGATCATTTGTGCACAGATCTTGCGCATAGGTCATCTGAAGTAGCTCAAGAGTTGTACTCTCCCTCTGCATAAAGAAGTAGGAATATACACTTCTGTCCACATTCTGAAGCCTTAAACATCCAGGAGGCTGGAGACAAGATACAACAAATCAAACTAAACAAAAGCTGTCTCCTTTTATATTACAGTTTTTATTCTGGAATTAACTAAAGGACATCACCAGTGTATTCTATGGAGCACAGTAATGAAGGGGTATTTTTAGATTAACGCTGCACTAAGAATCCATCATAATGCAGGTTCCCATTTCCTGTAGATCCCTGATCTTTCAAGTGCTAAAAGAGATCTTATTCAGCAGAGAGATTTCTACCCTTCTCATTGTTCTGTCAGTGCCGGTGTTACCCTAGTGTACCAGAGGTTACTGCAGAGCACATGACTAGCCTTAAATGTGTTTAATCAGAATCAAATATTATTTTCCTCCCTCAACTTCTACCTCAATTCAAGTTGCCTTTATTTCTGGCACAGAAACATCTCAGAAGTGAGACTCAATTCTGCTGTATAGAACTACCATGCCTAAACCAAGTCTTGGACATAGTCACACTATGAAAATCACGAGCTGTATAAGATCGCTGATCTGAAGGATGGTGAAATTGCGCTAAGCTTGAAAACAGTCTCTTAGTATGCAGTTGTCAAAGGGTCAGTGAGATTTCCTGGCCAGTGAGTTCTCCAGTACATGGCTATCCATGCCTCTAAGATAAAGACCAGCACTATTACTTAAAAAACGCAGCACAGCTTTTGTTGCCCCTTAAATTGATGGCAAATAAAGATTAATGGGTAAAACTGCAGCAAAAGCCATTGGCATCTCTGTGCAATGCCCTTTAGTAAGAACCGCTTTCAGAATGGGATGTGTCAACATGAACTATTACCAACCTGATTTTTTGTAAGCGATGGGTCCCACAATCCTACATCTTCCCATGTAGTGTTTTTCAAATAAAAGTCATTAGGTTCAAACTGCTTAAAATCCTGGAGAAGGGGGAGATGGGAAGAGAGTACAGAGAATCAAAACCAAAGACCAAAAGCTACCTTAAGCAACTTTTGCAAGCATCCATGCAACCCTTGAGTGCTGCCAGCAGACAGGAGATACTACTAAGGAAGTGTAGGTATTGAAGAAGCACCTCTTTGCAGGTGAAGAGTTGTGAATAGTCTCAGTATCATAAAACACCTGAAGATATATTTTCAATACTCATCCTCATAATTAACTCAATACTGTAATTACATACCTGCCCTTTTTCACAAGCAGTCATAGAACAGAGATGGGCTAGTGCTATACATCTGAGATCATGTGGACACTTTACTATAACTCTGATGTTTGGTTTATTGTTTGGTTTGGAGGTTCATGGTTTTAATTAATTTCACACAGGCATTCAGATAACAGTTTTAAGGTTGATCACACAGACGATGTCCAAGAAGCCCAGTTCCTATTAAGAAAAATCACGAAGTACTTTGCATTTCCTCATGGCATGTAAGTCAGCAGCACATAAGGACTCAAACCCAGTAATTCCACAGAAATGAAACACTGAAAATAACATTGTCCCAGTTCACAATTTTGCCCTTACAAATGATATTTGCTCCACAAATTTTCCAAGCAGGAAGGACTGGCGTTTCCTTCTCTTCTGCATCTCACCTAAATGCTCTTTAAAGAGACACCAATAGGAAAGCCAAAGCAAACAGGTCATCATTTGCTGAGTACTTCAAACAGTGTCTGAGCTGACAGTACAGTTGAGTGTTCAGGAAAGAAAGCTGCACTTGAGAGGGCAGTTATGAAGTTTGTCCAGAAGAGCAGCACAAATACTCTTCCCTTCTAGGAACCAACACAGGTACAGAGGCAATTCTTTAACCTACTGTTAGCAGTGACAAATGCTTCATGCAAACCTCAGACCATCTTCTGTCCCCAAGAACACTCTGTATCACACCGAGTTCTGCTTCATTCCTAAATGTTAACAAATGCTATTTTAAAGCATCCAACATAAACAAAAGACAACCTACCTTCAATAGATATCAGGTCAGTCACATACAGCCTGAAGTGCATCTTGTCTCCACTAAGATTTCGAAAGAGTGTTTACAGGTACATTTTATCCCAAGTTAAGCCCTACTTCATGGAGAACTTAAAAACCAATGCCCAAACAACCAGGCTCAGCCAGACCCCCAGAATCATTCTCAGAGGCCAATGCAAACAGAGGGCTGTGGTGTGGGACCAGGATACAGGGGATTCCTCCAAAACTCCCGGTAAAAACATTTTACACAGCAGGTCTAAAAAAATACATGTCATCATACACCGAAGGCCTCCCAGCCCCACTGACTCTGGAGCTCTCAACTCTAACTGCAGCATTCGGGAGGTGTAATACTTACTTCTATATGTTCTTTACAGTATTCCAAACCAATGTCACTAAGTATTTTTTTCACAGTTTTCCGGGCCTTTCTTAAACTGCCAAGGTTGTTGACAGGAAGTTGGAACATAGTTTCTATTGGAAAAGAAAGTAAGAGAAAAGGTTTAAGTCAAATGTGTCTGATGGAGCCCTGCACTGTTAATTAATTACTAGTCATTTTCTGTCTGATTTTACCCATATAACTCAGTCTCAGAGCTGTACCATTAACTAAGAAACTACCACATTTTCTGTCTGATTTGTTCTTAAATGAGCCTGGCCATAAAGCTAAATACTGACAAACTTGAGAGCACTTGAGAACCCAGCAGACTGCTGTAACAATTACTGCAGGAGTAATAAGCTGCATCTGGATAGAACTCTTTTTTAAGTGTTTGTATTTACATGAAGTTTGCCCCCCTATGCTCAAGTACTTAAAACCTCAATTTATCTTTCGTGCAGATGCATCCTAACTGATGTGAGTTGAGCTCCAAGGTCTGTCAGTCTTGCAATAGATTTAACGGTATCTCTTCAGTGAGAGAGAGATGTTTCTGGCATTCAGCTGCAGACAGGGTAAGAAATTAATACTGTTTCCTCCATGTACTGTATTATAGCTTTAAATGGCTGACAAGCTATTTAGCATACATTCTTCTGTTAATTTGGGGCCTGAAAGCTTGGTGAGAGCCCTTCAGAGATATAAATCACTGGAAGAAGCACAAGAGATGATGGTTTAACACCTCTAAGTGTAGCTGAATATTTTCAGCCCACAAGACAACCCTCCCTTTCAGCTCCCCACACAATTAAACTGTCTGTTAATGACTGGGGCTATCCAGCCAAAACAAGAATTTAAGATTCTAAGATACAGGGATTCCCAGATTCAAGCATCACCACTAAGACTTCTCCCAAACACTAAGAACTACTCTTATTTTGTGTATGCAGTTGTCAGGCTGCCTGCTGTTCCTGTTACAGTAAGTGCTTGCTCAGCTACAGAACAATCAGCATCAAGTGATCTGCACCTTAAGAAGGTGCGAAATGGCACCTGAACATGCACAGTTACTGTGGAAGTGAGGGTGGAGCCAACCACAAAAAGATAGGATTTTCTCAAAGAGAAGGGAAGGAAACTTCTTAAATAGCAAGTGCCAGTTATTTTGCTCCCTAGGCTTCCGTGGCCTGTTGCATCAAGGCTATGGCCCCACAGGAGAAAAGCTGCATTTCTGATCATTAACATTTCTGAGCCAGTTGAGAAATATTGCTTTGTTTGAACAAGAAAAGGTTTGATTTGTACCAACAAATTAATGTACTGTAAGGCCAAAGGCTACCTACTTCAACTAAAACCTGGCTTTTTTATGTTTGCACTTTGAAAGTATTTTTTAAACACTTTCGATGCAGAGTTAACACAAGTTTGCTGCCATTAAGAATTTTAGACAAGAATTCTCCCCTTTCATCATGAGATCAAGGGCAAGCGCTAGGCTGCAAAGAGCTTCGTAAGAAATTCTCAAAGTACAAAGGATATGGGCTGTGATTACAGCAACTCTCTCTGATCAAAACCAACCGTTCTATATGCACTATCATGCAGACTTCTTAAAAGTATTACCTGTCTCCACACTAGCCTTTTTATCTTCATACTTCTACCAACTTTTACTGGGCAAGGCTTTAAGGCAGTCACTAACAACACTGTTTAGTTTCAGAGAAAACAAAACTGACAAGTTCTGCATGTTAACAGTGCTAGTACAAAGCACTTCAATCAGTTTCACAATCTACAAGTAGTGCTGCTAGGCTCTAGTCTCTTCAAACTCAATGAATTCAGAAGTAGCTCCTGGGTAAGAGGATAAAACTATCATGACATTTAGAATTCATATCACAACTAGAAATTAGAAACTAAATGGAAACAAGCCTGAGTTTATAGAAAGATCTACAGGAAAGTTTTCAGAAGTACCAAAGCAGCTCTGATCAGTAGGGATTTTGGTACCTGCACTGGGGCTGGCCACTGTCACAGCTTACCAGAAGCAAACAGTGTCATTTTAAACAGCCCTAGATCAAAACTAGGAAACTAAAGATAGTAAAATGAGAGTGCATACCTTGCCTATAAACCTCAGGGATTCCAAATTACTCACTTAGAGTTACTTGCAATAATGAAGTCGGGCACATCATGCAAAGAAAAAATGGTAATTTTCATACAGCATAGGCTTGGGAGGGGGCTGGGGGAAGAAGAGGTATTTTAATGTTCTGTATTAATTTCCTCCAAGTAACAAGCCCTTTGTATAATCAAAACCATCTTGATCTCTTCACATACAAACCTCTAAATGCAAGTATATTAATTTCTGTGACTCCAGAGGCATTTCAGTGAAAGGGATTAGAATTGGAAAAAATTTAGAACTAAGTTCATCAGAAACGCATCGCTGTTCTGTATCTTATCTGGCACCTTCATTTTAGGGACACTCAAACACGCTTTAGAAATCTGAGGAATTACTATTCTAGTGAAATACCTTCTAACAGAGTCACTTACAAGTCTCATAATAGGACCCCTAATGAAGCTCCAAAGAGCACTTCTACAGGCATTCTTTGCCATCTTGGAGAAGGTGAGGATTAAACAGATCACGGCAGTGAACTGCTCTCTTCCCAGTTACTCCCTCTAAAGCCTCTAATGGCTTTGTATGGGAAATCATGAACTGCTCTTTTTAAACGCTGTACCCATTCTCCTCCTTAGTCTTTTATAATCAAGTATTTCATCTGAACCCAGACAGCACCCAGGCCTAAGACACTCCCTATGTGACTGTGAATGTGATTCATGTCATCCTTTCTGACTGCTACTCACTCCTGCCCAGTGAATTATTTTTAATCCTCATAAAGGACTAGGAAATAAGGGTTGAATCTGAGTTTTTAGCTTCTTGTTCCTTTGAAATTCTGAATTTATCCACATTTCCCTTTCCTCTTTCTTATATTAAGAGCTATCGCTTAAGGCACGCATTGAGGAAAAGAAAATCATTGTCTACCTACGTAAGATTTTATAACTCTGTACTGTGTGTTTCAGTATAGAGCTTTGATGAAGTAACTACAGAGCATGCCAAGTTCTGCCCTGCTCTTCTCTCCATCCTTGCCCAGGCTCTGGTATCAGTTTTACTGTGTGAGCACCTCTGGGCAGAGGCTATATTCTGTTATTTGTACTGAATATGCTTTTGGAGTCAGTAAAAATAAAAATAATGCCATTTATGACAAAGTACCAGCATATAAATGGTGGAAGAGCTTCTGAAAATGTTAATGGATAATTATTTACCTTGCAAACAGGAATTTGTGTTGAGAAATTGTATTAAAAAATGTAAGACCACAGACAGTACAATTACGTATTTCAGAGCAATGTTAGATTTAGGATGCAATTCTGCTTCAATTGTTAAAACAACATCTGATACAGCTTAGAGCTGAGCCAGGTCCATTTTAAAGGCATGCACAGCAATAGAAAATATGTAACAATAGTGCTGAGGACCAGCAACATCAATTCTGTGAAGTATTAGTAACAAATTAGCTCAAAAGATGGTAAAGACTAATGGGAAAAAATGCTGTTGTCTGAGAATTCCGACTCCTAACAGCTTATTGCTTAGTGCAAACGCTTTAGTAAGGTTGTGTCCTATTTGCAATACTCAAGTAGTGCCATTTCCTCTAGTCTTGATCTGTAGTTGAAATGATAAGTGAAGTTTAACATTTCCAGATGGAAAAAGCAACTCCAATTTGCAGTTTCTTCTCTTAGGCCAATCACTATGAAATAGCTTTCAATGCCGAGCCCACTGTCACTTTTTTTATGACTTAAACCAGCTCTGACTTGGGTGATACCAGAATTACATTAATGGGAAACTAAAAAAAAATACCACATAGTGCAAAGTAGATTTATATCGTCCAACACAGACCTCAGATTGGTAAGAAATTATGCTTCCTTAACTTTCTATTCCCTCTCTTCCCTAAGCAGAATTGAAGGCATGGCTCTGCACACTAACTTACAATAACGGAACACGATTTTGATTTAACTCAAGAACATCCATTGATTCAAAGCTCCTGCTGCTGCAGCTCATGGAGCCAGAGTGAAAAATATTAATGTAGCCAAGACATTAATCATGGCTCCACTAATTCCTTTTCTCTATAGGCACTGAGTAAGTGTTGCTCTCTATTGCGTTGGTTCGGTGATGGTTCAGTAGCTTCTCCATAGCTACCTGTATGCTCTAATTTTTTCACCAAGAGTTACATGAAGCAGCACAGGCAGGTGTGTTCAGGATTTGAATGAGTATTTTCAAGTGAACTTCAAATTCAAGGAGATAATGTCCTAGCAATTTCATTCCAGCATAACCCAAGGTATTAATATCAACTAAACAAACATCAGTGTATTAAAACATTACATTTTAAAGCACCTAGCAAGTTGTGTTTCCTTCAAAACGAAAGTCCCCACTTAAAGAATATTCTCATTTTGCTTGTAAAGAAACCTTTTGTTTTTTCTCATAACAAAGTGAGTCAGGACAGAGTTTGTCTTCAGGCAGTAATCACTTGTAGACTTGAAAGTCAGCCACAAGCCTCAATCAAATAGCTTACTTTAGTACAAAATGCCACTAACAGCTTCTTCACCAAAAGAAACAAATGCTTTCTCTTAATTAGCATGTCCAATATACTGAGACACGCCAAATACAACAGGATGTAAACTCAAGTGATAAGGAAAGCAAATTCAGGACTGCCTGAAAACAAGATCTCTATTCTGTCTGCACCATCTTGCTGCCTCTGCCCTTTTGCCTGCCTCACAGTCTTAAATTATCAAGATCTTCCTATTGCGACACATCATAACCAACTGAGGATATAATTAGATCTTCATCTGAAAACTTCAGCTCAACCTTACTTTGCCTTAATACCTGAACCCAACTCATCTGATCTTAAGAAAACCTTTACCTTTAAGAAATAAAATTCCTTTTATTTAGCAAGTTTCTTGACAGTTTGTTCATAACTAGTGGAGACAGTCTGATATTATTAGTCTGTGACTACAAAAAGCTTTTAGCATTTCCATTCATTTCCATTTACAGTAACTGCAATTTGAAAGTGCAATATACACAACACTGCTGGCACATCCTTGATAGTGGACCTCACAATCAAAAAAAAAAACCTCACTTGGGATTAAGCAGCATCTCAAATCATCACTTAGACATCAATGCTATTCTGGAAATGAGGTATCCTTTTCTGATCAAGACAGGACACCTGGAACATCTCTTACACATCATCTACACTGTAGAGCTGGATGGAGAGAATAAATGATGACTGAAAACCAAGATCAACAATGGCCTTATAAGAAACATCCATGTAGGATCTTCAGGTGCCTTAGAAAATGGATCAATAACCTAATGGCAGGAAATCCTGAAGAGCTCCCTCATCTTTAGTGTGCTGGTACACAAAGCACCTGACTTTCTGACAAAACAGCAGACAGTCACAAAATAAGGGTAAAGGAAGCAGACTAACTCAGCAAGAAATATTAGGAACCTTCTTTTGCTCTGTATTGAAGCAATACCCAGCGCAAAGGTCTAGGCCACAGCCAGGTACCGATTCCTAGAATAATTCAGTAGCCAAATGTAAGCAGGAAAAACAAGCTATAAAAGAGCAAAATACCACTGCTAAATTAGAAACACTGTACTTCGGGTTTTTATTTCGTATGTGACTATTTTAGACAAACTTCATGCAGTACTGTTTCACTTCTACAGGTAACAGCCATCATGCAATGCATGAACAAGGAGCTTAGACAAGTTTCCTGTCTAGTGCACATGTGTTATAACAAAAAAGGCCTGAACAAAGTACTCTCAGATCTTCAGCCAAAAATCTGCAGGAGGAATGGGAGGGAAGATTTTTGTGGAAAAGCAGGGAATATTTGCAAGGTAGGCAGAGGAGCAACAGTTAGAGACTTCACAAAATACCATGTACCAAGTGCGTATACGGTATTGTGCCTGGAAGAACTGAAGCACCCTCTTTGGCTTTAAAGAGGCTGGAAGAGTCCCAGGAAGGAAGAATTTAATCTCAAGTGCGGTTCTGATACGTGCATCTTATAACCTCAGAATTAGGGCACAAAATGGCTACAGACTTCTGAAGTCTGAGAATTCCACAGGACCCGGCAGCTCAGTTCACTCAACAGAATCACATCCTGAAATGGGAATGGGCCAGGACATACTATAGCCTGACTGATTTAAGTTAATAATTATGGCCAAGATTTAGGCAGCAACTAAAAATGCAGGTGAAAAGAGGCACCGACACTGCCCCTCAGTTGTTTAAAATCAAAGGCTCCTTCAGTGTGTTCAAAGCACTCAGGTTCACTGCCGTAATGAAAAGGGACCTCACTTCAAGGTTAGCATTGTTTCACAGCAGAAAGCTTTTCTCTCTACTCAGTGGTCTAATCTTGTCACTAAAAGAAACTACTCACAAGGGAAAAAGCTGTGCACCACCCTGAAATGCTCTCAGGAGCACGAGTGTGAGCAGGAGAAAAAAACCTGCTTAGTTTTAGAAACTGAATAGTGCAAATATCCTAAGACAGGAAATCAAGCCTTCTAATTTTATGGCATGACAAAAAAACCCAGAAAGGAAACAGCAAGGTCTGGCCCAGGAATTAACCACCACAGAGTCCCAGGGAAGTTTCAACAAACCCCGCGTTCTTCAGCATACCACTTCTTTTTTTAAAGAAACCCCACATTTTAGCCTTTAGACAGACTGCAGGGCCTTCCAGCTCCAAAATACCTCTTCACCAACTTGCTACTCCTACTAGTGCTTCGAATTCCAAATGGAAATGATTGCAGTCACTATTCTAAAGACAGCCAGAATGTGAAGTCTGACATATCCTTCTGTTATGTTATTGTAAGTGATTTTAAACCACTTTTAGTATTTAATAAGCTATCCCTACTGCATCAGCTTCAAGCGCAAGTTAACATGCCTGTGCAGTTCAGCCCTTTAACAATGAGTTACCAAGGGACTGGAACTACTTAGAGAACTGAGTCAAAAAAGGAATTAGTATTACTGTGCCATTATATAGAAAATTAATGTAAAATACATTACTGCATGCCTTCTTTATATTGTACCATATTGCACAATGTTTATATTGTCTGTACTTTATAATGTTTATAATGTCTATATTGTAACAGTTGACAACAGTCTTCCCTTATGGAGGAATATTGATCTCATACACAATAGGCTGTATTCACAACTTGAGAACTATAACCTTAGAGGGAGACATGATAAGAAACACGAGAGGGAAGAAACAGCAAAAACCCCACATCAGTCAAATTATTAGAGGTGTTAAAAAAGAAATCTTCCATCTGTCATTAGACCCCCAAAGCTGCTTCTATTTTACTATTAACTAAAATCCTAATTCTCCAGTAGGTCTTTTGTATTTTGGACTTCATCAGAAGAGCTGCCTTGCAGCCTGCTACCTTCGGCACCATCAGGTAACAGATGTTAGCCTGTGTCAGCTCTGCCAGCTTTAGCTAGAACAATGAAATAGAGGATCCTGTAGTGTACAGCTTCAAAGCACCCACAAGGTAACAATGCTATTCTGATTGTGGGAAAGATCCATCACTTTCGAACAAGACAGCCTTTTCCTCCTAACTCAAATCTTCAGCAAATATTCCAAATCTGGCTCATCATGTCATTTTCATTTCTGGGTATTATTTAAAGTGCTTACTACGCTTGTTTCATGTCTGAGCTTTGTTACAGCTCTAGCAAGCAGCAAGCATAAGAGATTTCTACAAACACAGACCTAAAGAAATCTGGAGGAAAATCTTGCTGTGTAAAGGAACCTGGACCGAGGTTTTCTTCTCTTAATGCTTAACTGAAAATGACACCATTTCCTAACTACAACACTGTGGGTTTGTACCATTAGGAAAGCCTTCCATGAGTAGCCAGCACAGAGCTGTAGGCGATCCTAGACATCTCACTGAGGAAGTTGTCTTCACAAGGTTTGCAAAGAGCATCACTGTGAAATGGGAAGTGAAACACAGTTATGGAATCCCCCAAAGCTATATAAAAGAAAACCCTAGTCCCTGGTGCATTTTCCTCTTACTCGGACATCTCAAACCTGTATAAGCAGACTATAGATCCTAATGCTCCTTACAATGGCCACTAATTCTGCTGAAGTACCCATCCAGTAGTGGAACCAAGCCAGTGGAACACATGTTTTTTAATTTCCCTGTTTTCCTCCCTCTCTCCGTACAAGAGAAGTGTGGTGCCAACACTGCTGGTGATACTACAGGAGGAACTGCAAAGTTACTAGCTGGTTATTCCCTTTATTTCCCTTGGAAATGTATGAACATAGCTCTGTTTATCTACGTTCACAGAACTGAGAAGCAGCCATCAATCAAGAAAAGGAAAGCTACAAATCAAAATTTCCTAGTGAGCTCTGAGTGAAAATCAGGAATGAAGAAAAAGCCTTACAGAAATAAAAATGAGGCCCCTGGAAGCAAAAGCTCTTTTTTTACCTGAATTTTATCAATTTTCTTGACATACAATTTATTTTCTTAGCTGATGGTTCTCAGGCCTGCAATGAAAACCTCACAGGAAGAGGTGGAAAGCTGCTACCTCACTGTGAGAGCATTTTTCCCTCAGAGTGAAATATGTAAAGTTACACATAATAAGTAACATTTACCCCTCATGGTACTCCTTAAACACTCTAAATATACTTTTTGACTCAACTGAAAGGACCAGCACTATAAGAAAAACCTTTATGCATATTCACAATGTTGACAATTTTGGTTTTGTTGAGTAATAAAATTATTCAGCCACATTCAGTACACAGCCATAAAGGAATCAGCAGTCCTGTTATTTACACAACTCCTTTATTGTGGCTGTGTCCTTCCATGCTGCCTCTCTGTAACTGATCAGTCAAACCAGGGGCACAGAAAGCTCTTATGGAATACAAAAACGTAGATCTTTGATCCTAAACCAAACAGAAGTTAAATACAGAAAACCCAAAAGATGCAGACAAGTGACTCAGTTTCTCATTCCCAGATAGGTAGTTCTTTACTCCTGATTAGAGGTAGCACTGTTTCACCAAAGATGAAGCGTGACAGCCCTCTCCCCCAGTGCTTACTGTGAACACCCTTGCAGGCAACACAAACTAATCTTCCAAGAAGGGCTCCACAACCCCAGCTGTAAAGATGGGAGCAAACACCCATCATGTGGGCAAAGGCACCATCCCTTTTACCTGAGGGGCTTAAGTTTCTACATAGGAGTACAAAGACTTCCAAAGGCCTAAACCGCATCCAGTATAAATCCATTGGCTGTTTCATAAGCTACAGCTCATGTTCTAGGGCTACTGCAAACCCCCTCTGCACAACATTTTATAACTCGATAAAAATAAAATATATACAACTTAAATTCCAACTTTAGAAGGGGTCTGCCTACTATAGTATAACTATCCACTGGTTATCAGTTTTTTGGATTTGATGCCAAGGTGTTGGCTGAATTTATCAAGTCAAATGTGATGACAACTGATTTGGTGTAACACCTTAGATGTAATGACACAGAGATGTGCATCTCTTGAACTGACTGCTTCTTAAAAGCATTCTGTGAATTTTACACTTCCATACAACTTTTGTTAAGTAATTCACCTTGGGATAAACCCGGGGATGTAACTACAATGATCTCTTGGGCACATTATTAAAATGATAAAAGAAACCATCAGCTTTACCTTCTCTTTATGAGCATATTTGGTTGATCCTTCCTTTCCTAATGCTCTCATTTACTCCGATTATGAAGACTGAGAAAGCCTGAAATTTCTGGTGGTCTGAAACACAGTATTATCACCTGTATTGCTGAAGCAGGTATTAGCTGCGAGCATGTGTGTAAACCGGACAACTTTACAAGCAATGTGTAAACCAACCCTTTTCTATCCCATTGTGACTTTGAGTCTGTAGGCATCTATACTCAGATCAATCTTGTCTTAAAATAATTAGCTGTGTAAGAACTTTAGTGCACTAACAGATTTCCTATCAGTTTGAAACAAAGATACCAGTATTTTCTGTTGTATCTGCACATGTTTAGAAAATGGAACTATCTTTTCCCCTCTTCCTCATCATCCCTCTGCTGCTTCAAAAGGTCTGTCCTTTTGTCACTTTTTCCCCCTCTCCTCCTCATCTTTGCTGTTTCTTGGCCTTCTTGATCCTTACCTCGCTCATTTTCCCTCTTCTCATCTTCCCTTTCATAGCACCAATTCATAGCGTCCACATTCTTTCGTCGTTCTCTCTCATCCTGTCTCCACCGCTTCTTGATATCTTTGTCCTTAACTTGCTCATTTTCTCTCCTCTTCTCATCATCCCTGTGCCATTTTATTGTTTCTGCATTTTTCTGTGGCTCCACGCTTCTTTTGAGATAGTCTTGTCGCCTCCTCCTCTTTTTTAACATATCCCTTTCCCTGGCACGAGCCTGCTTTTCTTTCTGGGAAAGAAAAGCTTTACGGGGCATCATGAGCTGCTGCTGTACCTGTAATAATATTGTATCCATGGAATAATATACTATACATGCAGTCAATCAGGCACCAACAACTCGCATTTGGAGCTGAATACTTCAAATACTAAGCCAAGATAATTTACTGCTTCTCTTCCTTTCATAACCCCCTGCTAGCTCCACATTAGATAATGACAGGCAAGTTGCTATGTTCAGCTCCATGCAGAACACCTAGCTGGCACCTCTGAACTGGTGCACATTCAGCACTGAAAAGTCAACCCCCTGCAATCCCAGGCCTAAGCAGTGTGATTTCTTTCCCCTCCCCCTTACAACTTCTCCCACATGGTTTTTAGCAGCCACTTGGCCTCTCTGCATCCAATTGAAGGAACAGGCTCATAGGAGAGTTGTGAAGGAAACTTGTGAATGTTCAACCCTCAGTTTCTTCTCTTACTGGAGATAACCTTTAAGGAAACTTATCTCTACCGAATTTGGTTGAAAATGGCCAACTTTGTTTCGGCTGGGAGGACGAAGAGGGGATTAGGAGACAAGCCACAGTCTGACAAATCGTATAAGCTTTGTTTCCTTGGGAAATGTGGCCAAAACATTTAACTGCAGTTAATGAAGTAAGTCCTGACTCATCTACTCAGACTTCCTCCAAGTCCTGCTATTCACAAGAACAAAGGAGAAAAGAATGTGACCATTTACTTGGAGTTCTGCTGAGGTATTCCTGATGAGTGGGGCTTTTGGGTTTTGTTGGTTTGGGTTTTTGGTCGGTTGGTTTTAAAAAGGTATCAATGCAAACTACCTTTCAGCGAATTCAATTACTTTTGTCATTTCTCTGTAGTCACCCAACACATTCACATCTTTAAATTCACTGCTGTTAACAGCTGCAATTTTGAAATCATGGAAAACAAAAGAGACCAAAGAAAGAGTTTATACTGTTAACTAATATCCTCTGAATACTCTTCCATACATATTGCACAATGTTTCAGAAATGACATACTGCAGTTATGGCCCAGGTATGGTTTAGGTTTGAATTTTGGTTTAGAAGAGAGTTTTGCAGAGGTCTAAGCAAACTGAAAACTGCAGAAAGGACAAAATTACTAGATTAGAAATTTAAGCAAAGCCTAAAACAGAATGAAACAAATGTACTTTTAAAATTTAGCTACCTTATGGAAAGCACTTGTTCCCAGCATGCAATACTCCATCTTTTTCCTACAGAAAAAGCAATGTTTCAAACCCTTATTCTAAAAGCTGTTCCTTTTTCCTATACAATACACCACCCCACACACTTAAACCCGCTACTCTTGCAATTGCCTTTGTTAGGTACAGATCATGACCCCATGGTTTTCATTCTAATAATTCAACCCCAAAATCTTAATAATCCATAACAATACTAAAAGGGAAGGGCTGCAGCAGAGGGAAACAGCATAATCAAAAAAAATGCATGCAGTTTGGTAACAAGTTAGTGCAGAAAATTCGGATGATGCTAAAAACTACTTCATTAAAAAAAAGCAGGATAGCTTTCTATAGACAGCCTGCATTTAAGCATCAAATATTTCTCTAAATATTTCTCAATAACAATTATCATTAAGAACAGAAAGCAGTAAGAATCCAGGATCAGCATCATAAGTGCAATCCAGACACTAAATCTTTAGGACAG
This sequence comes from Agapornis roseicollis, assembly GCA_002631895.1. NCBI lineage: Eukaryota > Metazoa > Chordata > Aves > Psittaciformes > Psittacidae > Agapornis > Agapornis roseicollis. The sequence continues at coordinate 10,904 of NDXB01001125.1, read as the reverse complement.
CTTTCATTTCTCTACTGGCTGAATGCCAGTGCTGCTTTCCTGCTGTTTACTAGAGCAAACTTAACTTACTAACTTTAAATATACATTATCATTTTATTGGTAACCTGATTTTATTCCAGTAACAACAGCATGAATAAAACTTAAAGTAAATCATATTTCATACATTCTTCCTCCCTCCCACCCTCCCAAGGTAAATACTGACATTAAAAATCTGTCATTTAAAATAAATTCTTTTGGGACTAATTATTTTCTTTCATTTGTTTTGGTGGTGTTGCTTTGGAGATTTTTCCCCTGTTGGCTTTATCTTTTCATTGCACTGTATTGTCCCCTCCCTTTACACATATCCCAACCCACTTTGACAGACCAAATTATAGACAAATGATAGAAAATAGCTTAATAAAACCCATTTCAGTTGAATTCCCAAAAGGAAACATTTCAATTGAGATTCAAATAAGAAATGTTACGTTCCAAGGAATAACTTAAAGGGACATTCAACTTAAATTACATGTATTTGAACTTCCATATCACAGCTCACAGGTTTCTCCCCAGTGCAAGAAAGTCCTTTAGGTCATTTCTCTTGCAGTCAAAGTCATCTTTCACTTTTGCTTCTGTTGGTTTTAATAAATCAAAAGAGAGGAGGAAATTTAAAGCAGAAAATGGATTACTACACAGTGAAGCTGCTAGACTGAGCTCAAAGCCCCCCGCACCCACAATTTTCCTTGAGTTCAAGTTGATGTTCCTTTAAGTTAAAAGGTCCAAATGTCAAGAATAAACAGACAGAACTATCTTTTCAACTACTTTTGCCAATATTTTGCCAAATGAAAATCTTAACTCTTCCCAATCTACTCAGTACAAATTACGAGGCATTTACCTCCGAAATTAATGGTGCTTGGGCGTCTCAGACTCATTGGACAAGTTTCATGCAAAAGCCTCCAAAAATAATTCTCCTTCCAGAACACCCACCTCAGGGATTATATTACACCTACTGTGTGAGGCCAAAGCCAGGGCATAGAAGAAGGATCATATCCTGCTGTACAAAACAAAGTGTTAAAGACAAGAGATGAGAAACGCAGTAAGGGCAATCTTACATTTATAATGTATGTTCCATTGCAAAGGACTCCAAAGCTAATTATAAAACATGTTTACGGTACCTTTACTGATACAGAGCTACTATGGAGTGCACTCCAGCAAGTCAACAGTGCTGCAGGATTGTGACTTAAACACATTTTGGAGGGTGATGCTACCTGAGGTATCTTTCAATGCTCAGATTTCAGTGAAGTTACCCAATTCAGAAATCCAGCAGGATGCAGAGACAAATGCTCCTATTCACATTTCATTGAACCTTTTGACACAAGGAGTTAGGACCTCAGTTTACACCTCACCTGAGCTGTCAGTACCTGCAGCATAGCTGCACCCTCGGTAAATGAGGTACACATATGAGTATCAACAGTGCTTCCTTGTACAGGTAATTTTTCCTAGGAGGTAACCATGCAAACACAGTCCCGCATTAAATTACACGAGAGGTGAGAGGTGACGAGAGGTGAGAGGTGACGTGGCTCTCAGCCATCACCCTAAGGACATACGTTCATTTGGGAAGTATTCAAATGAAAATTTCCAGTTACAATGCTGCTAGCAGGAGGGAAGATGTGAGGGTTTGGGTAATGGCATGGAAATGGTTGTGCTTCTGTAGGAAGTCTGATACCTCTTCAACCCATATCACCCATGGACAGAAACTCAGTCTTGAACAGACTAGAAGCACAAGACATAACACCAGTATTGTGAACTCTAGAACAACCAAATCTAAAGTTTACAAGAGCAATATCTATCTAGTCATTTATATTTACTTTTTCAAGTAATACAGGATTTTATGGTTTAGAAACATTACTCAGACAGAACATCCACAGCTTCAAGTACAGACTGTTTTTCAGTGACCACTAGCCACCTCTTCAAACAGGGAAGGATGATGGGTTATTTTGTTTCATACTGGATTATTTTCTAACTAGAATTTGTGTCCCTGTATCTCTACCAAAATCCAAATTACTTCTCTCCCACTGAATCCTCATTGCAGAAAGCACACTTCTGGATGAGGACTGATAAGCCTTGACAGCAGGTCAGTGATAATTAGTGTATCAGGCTGAAGATACAAATACTGAGCATTGGGAAGTACTTTATCCCATACTGGGCCTCCTGAAGACTGAGGATCATTTCCCTGTATTGTGTTGCTGACAAGAATCACCAAGCATCTGGCATTTTTCTGACTTTATATAATCCTAAAACCTTTTATTTTAGCCAGTATTTTAAGTATTTTAAGCTTGGTTTACATGTAACAGCACGACACAGGAGCATGTATCAGAGCTGGCAACTGTTTCTGAATGAAATGAAACAAGACTGTTTCATGAAACTGCTCTTTATCTCCCTTTTCCAACTGCATTTAAAACAAGGGCTACTTTTAATCATTTGCCCAGCTAACTGCATTTAGAAGCACATTCTAAAAAGCCAGCCATGAAATACATTTGCAAAGAAGGCTGTTAGTGAAACATTGAGCGGAATCTCTTAAAACGCAAGAAAAATATGGAAGAAAATTAACCTACTGATGGTTCCCACAGCAATAGAAAAGCAGCCTCCTCTTGTATGCAGGTTAAATGATGCTATACAGTATGATGGCATGTAACATTCTATATTCACATGAGGACAATGATGGCCTGTCCCTGCAGCAAAGCTGGGACACTGGGACCAGACAATTCCAGGACAGCTGAGCAAGGAACAGTGATAGTCAGGAAGCAGAAAGGTATCTCAGGGAAAAGCAAGCATATCAAAAATAACATCAGGAGAAGCATAAGGGAGAACAAAGAAGTTGGAAGAACTGAAAACTACCAGAAATTTCCTTGATTACAATTAAATATCTCCCCTCCCTGCACTGAGGGAATGAGGAATCTACTCCCAACATGTCTACGGCTGGCTTATATTTTCACTTCCTTCTGATGGACTTTCCTCTTTCCTCCTTATTTAAGCATTTCTGGCCTATTTTTCAGAGGGCTGTGCACCCACATCTCCTGTGAAGGTAATGAGATTTGCAGTTTAACTGCACATCTGAAATGCCAGACAACTAAGGGCTCATTTTCAAATCCGCTATAATCCTAGGATGGAGGCTGTTTTGTAACAGCATGTGCTCCCTTCTCATGGTAACATTTTAAACAGCATCTCCACAGCACAATCATCTGCAGCACCAAGCTTCTGCCCATGTAACGTGGAAGTCTTTAGCTAACTTCTAACACACACCTCTCAATTCTAACTAGGTAACTACTCTGTCTGTACAGGTGCCATGTTAAGACCAGCGCTTGAATTCAACCCTATGCTAACACATCAGCAAGCACAAGCCCCCAAGACCTTGAACTTGTTTCTATAGGGAAAGTCCTTTAACTTTAAAACAGGGCGAGGCACATTGAAAAGATAAAAAGTGAACAGAAAACCCAAGTCACAGCCTCTGGAAAACTAGGCTTACTGGAACTGAAGAAAATCAACAGATGTATTTTCTCACTGGCCAAAGCACTGTGTGCAGCACTGTGTGCATGAAACCGCTGCTACTGCCCCTCACAGTCAATTTCTTTAAAGTCTTTGTGTCAAAAAAATAATAGAAAAAACCCTAAAAATCTCTTCAGAGATTAAATCAGCCACCCCCAAAACCAGGCAAGTGGTGTGTCAGAAAGGACTGTTTCACACCGCTTCTGACATCCTGTGTGAATACTGCTGCCGGAGAGGAGAAGGCCATCTAAAATGTGGTACTAAAAAACCAACTTAATCCTCTGGAGGAGATTCTTAGGTTAAAAACCTGAACATGCTGTTTCAGTGGTTATACACAATTGTCAGCAAGGGCTTATGAAACTGTTGTCTCTCTTGTTTGGAGCTTACTGTCTGGCTTCAGGTTGGTGACTCTTGCACTAAGGACTCCCAACTTCCCATCAGAGGAAGAACTTCTATGGAAGACGGTTATAGTGAAAGGAATCAGTAAGGCTGATGTGTCTTACTCTCCACTCATGTTTTATTTTAAGGTTAGAAAAACATCTTCTGCAGCCCAGCAGACAGGGATCTTCTAAGTCATTCACACACTCCTCATTCTTGCTCAATTTCTGGAATTTTCCACCGGTGCCAGAAGCTCCATCTGGTGGGTGTGTACACTAACTGCAAAACTGAGAGGGCATTAACTATTTCCTTATCAAGCTTTGTTGAGTAATAAAAAGTTCTGTAGACTGGATAATTTCTATGCACTAATATAAAATATCAAATGGTCACATTTCGATTGCTCTGGGAACCACAACTCCTTATTTCTGTTCTTGCACTCTGCTGAGAATGTCTGTTGGTTTTTCCTGGTGACACAGGCTGGGGTGTGTTAAAGACTGTTGTTACCTGAACATTTTCTAAAGGAGGATCTTTTGAACACACACATCAATAAAACCCTCTGGCAATCTCTACTGCATTCTGAAAAGCAGTTTTAAATTGCATCCATTCTCTAGGGCACACTACACTTCAGTGCATAGGAAATCTTAAATTAGAGGCATGAGCAGCTCAAGTAAGCTTATGCACCTACTGTCATTTTAAATAATGTCTTTTGTGACTGTTCAAGATCTCCAAAGATAGATGTTTATATGCATCTATGTATGTGCAGTGAAATCAATATGTAATGTACATACTCAATATGATGGCCTCACTTGTTTAGGGCTGTTTCTTAAACACTTCAGTTTGAAATGCAATAAAGCTTGCACATCTTGCAGAAATCTGAAATCAAGACTAGAGATCATTGAAGCACAAAGGATATTATTTGCTTACACCATCATATCCACACTTCAGTGATCAGGAAAAAAAGGCTGCGTGAATGTACTCTACAATTCCAAAATAATCCTCATCTAGATTGTAGCTAAACATGGACAATCCCAGAATAAGAATTATTTTGGAAACAGAAGCATGTTTCATGAATTAGCAGTTACCATTTAAATTAAATCAAGAATCATCTTGAAATTTTCAATCTAGAGCTCACAAAAACATTTGTGTATTTTAACAAAGCAGCACAGAAGTCTCTGTGAAATGTGCAAGAACAAAGCATGTAATCAATATACACATCACTTATGACTGGATTACACCGATTGTGATACTGCAGCCAGATTAGACTGCTAGTGAAAATGGTAGCCCTGTCTTCTCTGTGCCATGTTTTCCTGACATCATCACCGTGTCAACAGCCAGAGCAGAGACCTGATCCAACTGAGAAGTGTTTTCCAGACAGCAGTTCCTTTGCTCACCCAAACAGAAGCACAGGGACTGGTACAAGTAAGGTGACTCACACTGCCCTGTCCAGGGGCAGCACTGGCACAGACACAGTTAAACCCATAGTGAAACTCCATCCCCTGGTGTGTCCTGCCTGGTAAAAGGCATGGCTTGCACGCTGGGACAAGTGGCAGAACAAATCAATGAAACAAAAGAGAGCATACAAATACTTTTACAAGCTCATCCAAAACTAATGCCAATACATGCTTTCAGAGAGTAGATAAATTAGATATTGAAGGGATCTTGCCAACTGGCTAGCATCTGAGTATCTGAAGTGTAAAAATAGTGAAGTAGGCTGATGCTAATTGTTTTTCCTTTGCCTTACCACTCGACACACACTATGCACAAATGCTGGCATGACATGATTGGATAAAGTCTGTAAACAAGAGCTTAAAAATCAGTCTTACCACTTCACATTTCTTACCTCTTTCCCTTTCTGTCTAAGCATAGCTCCCAAGTGTTCCAATCCCTGACTACATTCCAGCGTTAATCCACCTCAGCTACTGCTGTCTTCGGTCTGACTCAGGAACCTTCGATATTCAGAAGGCTTCATAGCAGCAGCAGCAGGAATGGGGACACAAAACAAAACACACACAAAAAGATTACAACCATAAGTTTGACTTTTTAGGAGGCAGAGGGGAAAGCATTTTAAGACAATTATATGGCCTACTTAGTTTTCAAGAGACATTTTGTCCCCTTACTGTTGCTGCTATGAATCTGCAACACTAACAACTTCTTTGGCTCAGCGGCAGCACAAGCACAGAACTATCAGATCCAGAGCCACAATCAGAAAACAATACACAGGAGAGATAAAAAGGGGTGAAAGAAAGAAAACCTGCGGCTGAGGCCTCAGAGAGGAGAGCTGGGAATAGAGAAGAAATGTGGACAGCAAAGCCAGGCTTGAAAGCATGCCCTCTCCTACACGGAAGGAATGGATGACCTGAAGACTAATACTTCAGTAGACAGGCTGTTTACACAGTTACTTAGTTTCTATTTCTTGTAACTTGTCTTAGATAGTATTTGGGAAGTGAATTCTTAATGAAACATTTTGCCACATGCTCTGGATAGTCAAGAACCTGCCGGTGCGATGTGTTCATAGATTCAACTACACAGGTTTAGGATCCAACAGCCTGTTAAGGTGTTTTCACCCAAATTATCTCTAATGCTACCTTAAAAAAAAAAAAACAAACCAAGGATATAAATGGTGGCAACTCAACTTACTCACTGCAGAAAAAACCCACAGGATTTATTCCATTCTTATTCAAACCAAGAACTGTCATACTCATTCAAAAGCACTGCTGTGAAATAAGAGTGAGACACTAAATTCAAGCTTCATGTTTGCCTTTCAACACCAGCTAGCTGTAGCAAAGCTCTGAACAATGCAGCTTTCTCCTTGAGGCATACGGCCCTCAGGTAGATAACTGAGAGGTACACCCTCTCCAAAAATGTCTTTATTTAAGCCTAGGCAATGGATTCAGTTTTTATATCGGATCTAGCTATTTCCTGAAAGCACAAAATGACTAGCAACACAAGGATGTTCTTCCCAAAATGTGCCAGGTGAGTCAGAACACATCTTTTACCTACACAAAACATAGGGGATTTGTTTTTCCTAACCGAATTAACATAATCCCGAGGTTTTTTTCTTCTAAAGCATATACAGACATTTCCATTACATTGTCCTTAGACCAGCACCTTTTCTTCTTATCTCCATTGCTTACACTATTACTAGGAAGCATACCCTTAGATTTATTTCTGTGAGCAGGATTACCTCCACATTAACCATTATACTGTTATATTAACAAAAATCTGAGCATAGAGCAGATCTTTATTTAATAACAAATACTCTAATGCTTGTTCAGATGCAGGCCAATATAAATTAGCTGTTACCTTTTTTAAGCAGGCATTTACATACATCTTTAAAGCAAACCCCAGCAAACAGCACTAACATACAGTCCCATCTAAACTGACAATTTCAGAAATATCCCATCTTTGCCATGCAGATAAAGCAGATCAAACGATACCTGTGACCCACATTAATCGCCTGAATGGCTGCAGTCCTACAGCTACCTGCTGCCTCTCTCCTGCACCTGTGTCCTACAGACCCCTCAGACTGTAAACCACATCGCATCTGACACTCTCTTCTTCATTCCTGATGTATGAAACAAAATCAAACCCAAACCCAAAGCAAACCAAAACCTTCAAAACACAACCCAAACATAAACCCACAAAACCCACTCTAGTAATTTTGCTAAATCTTATTTGCAGCCACCTCAAAATAAATCCATTAAACCTGAGCTGTCTTTGTGCCCACACATTTGTTCCAATTTCTTTTCTTTACATCTATCAAATCAGCTGCCATCTTACTAGAAAGTTACAAAATGCACATTTGGACTGTCTGACCTTTGACTATGGGTACGTTTATGTATTCCAGGAATGCTCTTTGAATTTTAATGTTTACTCTGTATTTACTGTTCTTATGGAGTGGTGAAGCTGGGCTGTGAATAATCATCTATTATTATTCACTCTGCAGTGTGTCAGAAGCACAACTTACCTGCCACAGAAAATTTGTACCTGCATTCATCTAGAATTGAACAGTGAATTCAGTAACTGTGGAGTTCAGCTTGGTAAGTACCTAACAAGTGATACTTTATACTATTAAAGCTTAATTAAAATGCTGTTGTAATATGCCACTGTAACACATACCAATTCTGAAAATGCTAATGGGCATCTTCTGACAACTGGTAACGTCTATCCTACCTATACAGAAAAACATAAAGTTATTCTTCTCATCCTGAAGAGCACATACAGCCCTCCTAGATGTTCTGTTTGTGCAGCTGATGCTTAATACCACAGGGCACAAACTTTCCAAAACAGTCAAGAAGTTCCTCTCCTGTGAAAGTTTCATTCCCAAGTACTTCTGAGAACAGACACTGCTCACCTCTTGTCTGTCTTACCTACTGGCAAAGGCAGCCACCTTTCACCTTCCCTACCCCTGCCATATCCAAACATCTCCCTCCTAAACCCCAGGTGATCCTACAAGCTTTCAATGACTTCTAAGCACTAGCAGTTCCTCACAATATACTTTGAAGCATAAATAGTAGCAACCTAAAGAGATGCTTTCTCTAAACCTGTCTGATGGACCATCACTTCAAGTTAAAAAACAAAAAAAAAAAGAGGCTTTTTTAATAACGAAGCACTAAAAATACATCAGTTTGCAATGATCTTAGAGAATTATCCCCAAATGCCAGAGGCACCTCATTTCTGTTAGATACCAAAAAGGCATTTTAAGAAGTTAATTAAGAAATAATTTTAGCAAAGAGCAGCTTACTATAAAAAAACAGTACAAAACCATTTAGCTGAGTATTACTTTTGGATAGCAAGTTGCTCGTTGTGTGCCATTCTATTCTGAATGAAGTTTAAGAATTTGCTGTAATATATCTTCAGGAAAGGTAACAATCATATTACAACCCATCAGCTTCAAGTGCAATGTTATTAGCAATGGGGTGTATCTAAAGAGACAACAGTTCTTAATGTTTTAAGATTTCAACACACATCACAGTAGATGTTGATGTGCTGATATCAAATTACTGACCAACATTTGCAAATGCACATCTAAAAGGGAACCAAGTTTTGGTTTGTTATTAAAAGAAAAACCAAAAGCAATGCTTTTCTGTTTTTTAAACAGGATGTCTTTCTCACCTAGAAGGATGGCAACTTGTAACTACACAGTTATGGAGTCCCCAGCGTGCAAGTTCTTCCAAGTAGCTGAGCCCCTGCAAGAGGCAGCGATGCTGGTGGCCTGCAGCATGTACTGGCTCTGCCCACGTAGGAGCCAGCTACGATGAGTCCATGTACCCTGACAGGTAGGAATCACACGTCTCCATTAGCTCACACCTTGGGCCTCCCAATAGAAAATAGTAGTAAAAATAAATAGTAAAAATAAGCTAGTAAAAACAAGCTAGAAAACAGGGAAGGTCTCCAAAAGGAACGAAACCCTGTTTCACACCTACCAAATGGCTTAAATACATCCAATAAGCAAAGACTATCAAGACCTCAAAGTGCCTGGTTATCCAAACTCTTGCCAACAGCCCCAGACAAAGCACTCACACTTGAGCAACGCCTCACGCTCAAGTTTCCACCGCTGCAGCCATGCGCTCAGAATGCGTGAGAAAAAGAGCAAGCCATGCAAGTTTACAGAGCGAGCGGCAGCACCAGCCACGGCCGAGGCAGGATCCACCCCTGCCACCCTGCACACCGCCTCGCGTCCAGCCCCGCGCCGAGGTGCGCTGCGGGACCGCAGGTCCCGGCCGCCCAGGGGCCGCCGCCGCCGCCGCCGGGCGCTTTGCGGCCGCTCCCCCCTCGCCTTCCCCGCAGCCCTGCCCGGCGCGGGGAGGGCGCCCCCTACCGCCTGCCTCCGCGCGCCGCGCTGGGCTGCGGTGCATTTTGGGTGGGGGCTGGTATTTTTCTTGCACGGCCATAACCCGGGACCGACAATACCGACCGACCGGCCCAGCGCCGCGCACACCCTGCACCTGCGGGGGAAAGCACCCCCCTTTCCCCTTCCCGCCGACCCCTCCCCTGCCCCCCCCCCGGTTGCAGGCACCAAGCGAAGGGGGTGCGTGACAAGGAGGGTGCAGCTCCCGGCGGCGGCGCGGGGCTCCAGGGTTTGGTTTCCCCCGCCTTTGTCTGAGAGACGGGTGTCGGTAACCGTAGCCCGAGGCAGGGGATGGAGGGATGGGTGAGTCAACGGCGCTCCATCCTGCAGCTGGTGCCCGGCTCGGGGCACCGGCCGCGGAGCGCGCCTTTTCCCGCGGGCAGAGGCTGCCGGAGGGAGGCGACTGCTCCCCGCTCGCGCCGCTCTCCGGGGCCTCGCTCAGCCGGCGGGACCCGTGCCCCGCTGCCGGCAGGCTGCAGGCAACGCCGGGATGCCGGCCCCAGCCACCAAGTCATCACCCCGCTCATCGCCTTACCGCCACCGCAGCCCTGCCGCCGCTAACGGGACACGTCCATGTGTGGTCCCCCCCCCACCGGGAGGGGGAAGGGAGGAGGTTGGGGCTGCCTGCGCCGCGCGGGCCCCGCGCACAGGGGAGGGCAGCCGGCAGCGTAGCGGTCCCCGCAGCCGGCCGGAGCGGAACCGGCCTCCCCAAGGCGGCCAAGTCCCTTCAACATGTGTACGACTGGGGGAAGAGGGCCGCCCGCCAACTCCTCCGCAGCCCCCCGGCTGCAGCGTGCAGGGCGGCGGGCACGGCGCAGGGCTCCTGCCCCTCGGGGCGGGTGCGGGACTCCCGCTTCGCCGTCGAGGCCGGGGCTGCCGGGGGACCGCGGTACCGCCGGGCGGAGGGAGGGAGCGAGGGGGCGGGCGGGGGCTGCCCCCGCCCGGGTCGGACCGCGGACTCACGCACACACCTACCTGACTGGGGCTCTCCTCAGCAGCGAGGGCGGGCGCTCCCCCGGCACCTCTGGCTGGGGGTGGGGGTGCGCGGAGCTGCCTCCCTGGCGCCGCCCGGGTCCCTGGGCGGGCGGGCGGAGCGGAGCCGGCGGCGGCGGCGCGGGGGAGACAAAGGGGGCTGGATGGCGGCGGGAGAGGA
>NDXB01001124.1:0-14080 GCA_002631895.1 Agapornis roseicollis | reverse complement strand
TGTTGTTGGCCAGTACATCGAATGGATATTTACTTAGTGTTCCTAAGAGTTCCTTAAGCCTTCAGGAATTCCTAAATGGGTTTGGAAATATGTGTAGAAGTAAGTATAGTGACACTGCAGAACTCATCTCCTGCCTCTTCAGTGACTTGATGGGAGTTAGATATCATGAAGGGTGCTCCAAAGTACAGGTCATTAGATTGCAACTATCACAAAAGCTCAAGGTGAGACTTTATGGGAAAGGAGAGGTGAAGTAAAAAACAAGAAGCCAGTGGGAGACAGAGACATGGTCTGATAGCAGGGAAAAAAAAAGGAAAGGAATTAAGGAAATCACAAACCCAACCACAAAAAACCAACACTTATGGCATCTGTGTTGTGCTCTAAGCCAGTATCAAAACATCTTTCACCCTTACTAGGCTGTTGACAGACTTCGCACTGACTTGCTGGGATAAATCAGTGCTTGAGTTAATGATGCCAATTAACTACTGTTTGTAGCCTGCCTGGATACAGCTCTGAGAGGGAAGCAGACCTGATGGGTGTTAGTGACACAAAGTGCCCTGGTTTTTAAATCCCTGACAGTTGCACAGAGGGAAGCTACTCCTGTCTTAAAGCAGGGAAAGCATCTTTGCCCAGGAGTTAGCAAGGCTCATTGAAAGAGCTTTAAACTATATTTAAAGGGGAAAGGAAGAAATCCAGGCTCAGTAGAGCTAAGCCTGGCATCAGCATGCCAGTGTTTGAGGAACAATGTGTTTGTGAGGTCTTTCGGTCTGCATCTCAGTGGAGCAAGGGGATGGAGATCCATGCAACAGCAGAGACTCAGGGGTTATCGATGCATTAGAAACCACAGAAGTGCCTGAGAATGGTCATGTAGAAATTAGGGCTTATCCTCCCAAAAGGTGGTGGGATCAATAGCCCAGCTGAGGTGCATCTACACCAATGCATGTAGCACGGGCAACAAACAGGAGAAGCTCTAAGTCATTGTACAGCAAGAAAACTGTGACATAGCTGCCATCACATAAGCATAATGAGACAAGTCACACAACTGGAGGGCTGCAATGGATGGTTATAAGCCCTTCAGAAGGGATAGACAGGGAAGGAGAGACTGTCTGGTAACCCTGAGTGTTAGCAAGTGTTTTGATCCACTAGAGCTTAATGACAGTGACAATAAGGTTGAGTGTTTATGGGTCAGAACCAGAGTGGAGGCCAAGAAAGCAGATATCATGGTAAGAACCACAGAATCATAGAATCAACCAGGCTGGAAAAGACCTTTAAGATCATCAAACCCAACTGCTCCCCAGCACTGCCAAGGCCACCACTAACCCATGGCACTGAGGCCTCGCTGTGTGAGCACTTGCAGGGATGGTGACTGTAGCCCTGCCCTGGGCAGCCTCTTCCAATGCCTGAACACCCTCTGGGGAAGGAATTGGTCCTCATCTTCATCTAAACCTCCCCTGGTGCATCTTGAGGCCGGTTCCTCTTGTCCCATCCCTTGTTCCTTGGGAGCAGAGACCTGCCAAACCTCAGAAAACGATGCCATCTTCTAGAAGGGATGGCAACAGCCAGCATCACATGGGCCATTTACTGGCTCTTGTGGAAAAGTACTGTGTAATCCCTGCCAGAAATAGACAGCCAGCCGTGACTGAGCTATGGGTCTGAGGCTTACTGCTGAAGCTCTGTCTTTCCCCTGCTCTTGCATTTTCTCTTTCAGGCTTGAATAAGTTGTGACTGACTTGTTTTTCACCTCCTTCTACTTGCTTATCTGTGGAAGTGCTCAAAGACAAAAATCAGAGGTTGCATGCAAGGTGAATTGTGCTTCTTGGAGTGATAAGGTAGAAGCAGGGAAAGGCAAATTCTTAGCAGCTTTATGGTTTATTAGAGAAAAACAAAAAGCAAACTCAATTCTTCTGATACACAGGCTGTGTTTGACTATCCATATGCTGCCAGTGAACAGTAAAGGGAAGGAACACAGCGAGGTGGTTTGGACCTAAGTACAATAATTCTCTATAAGCTTCAGGGTTGATCAGGGGCTTTTTGAGACCAGAAGAGATTCTTGCCTACATTCCCTGTCCACAAACCCACCAAGCATCCCATGTGTTTTGCCCTCATGGAATCAGCCACAGCCTTAGATTAAGAAAAGTGGAGATGACCAGAGAGTAAAGTGGGAGGAGGGAGGTGCTGGCGGGTTCAGGTGATGCTTCTGGTCCTCTCACAATGGCAAATGGAAGCAGGATGGGGACAGTTTTGTCTGCCAGCAAAGACAATTCTCGGCTGCCATTCCCATTTGGAGACTCCTCCTTCCCTGTTCTCCTAGTAATTGCCCCCTGCACAAGTATCCCCACTGCCAGTGTGTTATTTGTTCATTTACTGCTGCCTGCCTATCTCTTTCTGTTTTCCTTCCCCAGTTTCTGCTGTATCTCTTCCCCTTGTTTGTCCTCGGCAGCTTTTGTTTGAATTAAATCTCTTTTACTTGCTCTCGGCGGGGATGGAGGCTGTTCAAGCTCCATTTGCCTTACAGCAGAAGCATAACAAGATGGGATGTGTTAGGCTGGTGGTATTTCATCCGTCAGCACTATTAACTTGGAAACAGAGCCCTTTGATTTTCATTCTTCCCATGTTTCCTTCTCATCGTATAACTAATTCTTTGATTTTCCCTACATCGCTAACTCAATTTTTACATAACCCTCCCTCCTCCCACCAATATTCTGCAGCCTCTATAAAATATATTTATATTCTAATTATTACTGGGACCCAAAGTATAACTTCTAAGAAGATTAAACATCAAAACTCTTTTACATTGTGCTGCTCCTGTGAGCAGCTGCTAACAAAATATAGGAAACTTCACTATGAGCTTTGCTTAATCCCTAATTTTTCAGCCTTTCACATGGACTCAGATGCATGGACACACTTGCCAACACATCCACATATTGGCATGCACGTGGATCCATAAGACGTACGATCGTGGTGATGTATTCATGCAGAAGGGAACGTGGAGAATCCAAATCCCTGGCACAAAAAGGGCAGGACCTCTTAGTGATGTTGTCTGGTGTAGCTTTGGAGGTGAGAAGTGGGAATGAGCTGTGATACGTGACGAAATGGCTATTCAAGCAGATCCTACCAAATACTATTACTAGGATGAGAAACCTTTCCTCGTACCACTACCTTTCCACTAGAGGGCTGGAAAAGCAAAGTCTGTGCAATGATCTGCACAGAGAAGCCTCATTTATTCCTTGTGCTTCTGCAGTTACACAAACAACCCTTTCTTTAATTAATAATATTGGGTATTTTAAGCATTTCCTTACTTCATTTCTTAAAATGTCAGCCAGAAAACTTTGCTATGTGTGTTCAAGATGGCATTGCAGGCAGGATTCACATGAAATAAGGCAGAGGCTGTGGCACATTGAAAAGAAGAATTTGTGTGAGGTAGGGTCTCATGGGCCAGAAACAGCATTTTAGACACATCTGTCATTCCTGTCCATCCATGCATCAATCTATGTCCTCCACTGATTTTATTCTACCGACTTACTTATTAATGCTCCTAATTATTTAAACAGAATTAGTTCCTACCATCTGTTTGCCTGCCTGCTCATTCCACTGGGATTTGACTCCAAAGCTGGTGTTGCTGTTGTTCTACTGAGCTTTCTGCATAAAGAGCAGCTTTTGGGTACATTTGAACCTCTTTTTCCTAAGGAATGTTACAGATAAGCACATCTTTCTGAGTAGCTTTGACCACCTCTTTGCATGTAAATGTATTTGAAATCAGTGCTATGTCTAATGTCAGACTTGAGAACAAGGAAGACTGTTTATCTTCTAGGGCTGCTTGAGAACGTATCACCAGCAGCTTCCAAGAGGTCAAAGGGAGACAAGAGCAAAGAGTGCTCTTGTACCATATTTCCTTGTTCTAAAGGTTAAAGGAGTATCTTCATGAGGGCCACTCTCTTCACCATTAAAGAGAGCTATACAGAGAAACCCTGCTTACCAGCAAGAAATATAGAAGCGTTGCTAATGAATTGCTGCTCTATGATTCCTATTCCCTTAAGCCTTGCAGTTAATGATGATATTAACTGTTACTGTTATATTATGGTGACATTTAGAGTACTCTAAAATTGGCACAAAACGACAGAATTGAACATAAAGAAGCTCATGACTGATGCTTGGACAAGGAGGGGGGGATCACCCTTTGCCGATAAGAGACTGGCTGAACTTTCTATTTGCCTGTGATGTACAGCTTGTCAGAACTGGTAGGTTTTAAGCAGAAAAGGGTAGGGAAGAAAAGGGTAGAGAAGGAGGAGATGCCATTTACATTAACAAACTAACCCAACAGAATAAATCTATGAACAAGTGCTAATTAATAAAAGCACTAAATATTCCTGTTTAGGAATCACACAGCTCAAATGGATCTGTAAGAAATGCAGAGTGGCCTTTATTTTTTCCCTTCTTCCAAGCAATCGATTTGATGAACAGGAATAAAATTGCAGAGCAAATATTTAACCACAGCAAATAATAATAGTAATAATAGTAATGCTACTAATAATAGTAATGGTAATGATGATGACAATAAAAATAATAGTAGTAATAAAGCTTCCTGAATCTTTTGAAATGTTATGACATGGATGTCAATTTAGCTGCTTACTTGCAATCCCTCTGCTGGTGAAATGCATCTGCGGATCCTGGTTCTCTGCAGGTGCCTGGTTCTCACCTCATATTGGAAGATGGCAGAGGAACACGGTCTGCCAAGTTTGGATGTCAAGGTAGTGTAATCACTCCTCTTTATCAGTGATTAGGCATGGTCTGTTGGGGAAAGTGAGTACTGTTCAGATGATGGAAGCAGCTCCAAACCCAGCATCTGTATCCATAATTTGCACAGCAGGTAGCTCATGGTAACCCAGGAACAGATAGCTTCTGCAGTACCAGGTAAATTGGGTTTGCAGGGTGAGACATTGGTAGTGGATGGGGCTAAAGGGTTGGCTTGTATGAGAAGCTGCTAGAAGCTTTCCCTATGCCCAATGGGGCCAATACCAGCTGGCTCCAAGATGGACCCATTGCTGGTCAAGGCTGAGCTTATCAGTAATTGTGAGAGCACCTCTGGGATAACATATTTAAGAAGGGGATAAAATACTGCATAGCCACTACCAGTACCAGGAGTGAGAATACGTGAGAGAAACAGCCTTGCAGACATCTAAGTTAGTGGAGAAGAAGGGGCAGGAGATGCTCCAGGCAGCAGAGCAGCCCATGGTGAAGATCATTCTGCTCTCTAACGATGTTCAGTCTACATTTTGCCCCTTACCTCTCACAATTGCTGTCCTTGTCACTAATGCCTCATATAAGTTGGGTGCCAAAAAGGACTGGTTGGGTTGACCCTGATTGGATGCCAGGTGCCCACAGAAACAACTTTATCGCTCCCTTCCTTGGCTGGACAGGTGAAAGAGAATATAATTGAAGTCCTGTGGGTTGAGATAAGGACAGGGAGAGATCACTCTCCAATTACCATCACAGGAAAAATAGACTTGACTTGGCAATATTAGTTTAATTTATTACCAATTTAATCAGAGCAGGGTAATGAGAAATAAAATCAAATCTAGAAAACATCTTCCCCCCCACCCCTCCCTTCTTCCTAGGCTTAACTTTACCCTTTTTTTCCAGTTGCTTCTGGCTTCTACCTTCTCTGATGACTTCTGTTCAGACTTTATTTTGCACTTCTTCCCTCCCTGTCTTTGCTTCAGTGGAAATGCAATTCACTGTTCCATTAAATGTAACAAAATCCAATGCAACCTAATTCGAGCCTGTTTTCAACGGGTTTGCTTCATTCAGCTTACCCTAATTCAATCTATTTCGACTAACTGCAACACAGATAAATGCAATTCCAGGAATTTCATTAAAAATAATTTGCTGCAGAGGAAATAAATTGTAGTCGCTCAAAACAAACAACAATCGATGCAATGTGATTTGGTTAAATGCGGCTGCATGCAGCAGAAGGAAATTAAATCAAAGCTATGCAGTTGTATTGCAATTAAAATTCATCCCTGAAAATCAGGTCAAAGTTTAATGAGTTGCAGACAGGTTTTGTTTAGTTTTCTTGAATATATTTCTGTCTGGGGCAAATTAGTAGCTCTTGATATACTTTGCTATAATACTGCCATTGTTGCATCATTTTCCTCCCACAGACTGCTGTTCAAAGAGTCATTTTACACATGTTGACCCACGACATTTCTTGCAGCCCCATGTTCTTATGTTTTATGATGCTTTCTGTCTTGACAGCCCATTGCCTGAAATTGTTTTCCTGAGCTGCTGTGAACAGTGCTGGACAAAATCAGATTCAGGGCTTGCCAAATTCAACCTGAATGCTCAGGTCCACAAAGAGCACAGGCATTGCTTGTTTGCCTGGCCAAATACTCAGAGCTGCACTCTACCACCTCTCTCTGCTCTCTCCTCTTGTAGAACAGAGGCAAGGATAAAAGGAAAGCTATTTGAGCATTTTGAAGATGAATCTGGGTTGATATTAGTTCCCTGTCAGTAGAGCATCATGTCTTGGTATAGAGCATCCTGCCTCAGAGAATTTCAGTTCAAGCACTGCTAACGCAGAGAAATGTCTTTCCCACTACTTGTGCATGCGAATTCATTTATAGAAAGCAACGCTTGTGGCCCTGCTTGCTAGGGAAAATAGCAGGTCTCATGTGTACTTGCATCATTTGAGGTCCCAGCTGGTGCACCTGCAGAGATATTAGCCTGGAGCCTATGTTCATCAGCAGATTTAGGAAAAGGACTCATCTCATTTGACTTACATGGAAGTTTCCTCGTGAACGATTCATCTTATCTTAAATTAGATACATTAGCCCAGTGTGAACTCTCTAGAAAAGCTTATTTCTCTCCACTGACTCATAGGACTAGTTGAGGTGTTAGGATAAAACTGCACAAAATGAATTGCATTCTGGATGCATACTTTTATTTATGCTCCCATTTGCTGTTGGTTGAAAGGTGAAGTGTCTGTACCCTTCAGATTCTTTATATATATATCCTATTTTCTCCTCTAACTGGAGCAGACTTTGAAAACTTAATGCAGAAATATATTAATGGCCTGAAAGAGACATTCCAGCTCTATAATCTGTATATTATGAGATGATTAATGCAATGCAAAGTACATCTGTAATGGAAAGGGAACATCGGAATGTGCCAAAGGAAAAATAATACCATTTGAAACAGTTTCCTTAAAAAAAAACCAGTAAAAATCATTGAAAATAAAGTAGTTCTGCAAAACACTTCAATATTGATGAAACAACAAATTCAGATGGAAATAACTCGAATCAAATTTTTTTCAAGTAGCTCCACTTATAATGCTCTGATGGAGCAACAGCACAAAAGGCAACTTCTCTGAGCACTGTAAGAAAGGGAAGAGGGCTGCCTCACTTTATGGCAACGAGGAGAAAGGATTCAAGTGGGTGCAAATGAGTTCTCATTTTTCCAGACTTCGAAGGAGCTAAAAGGCAGAAAAATCTACGCTGCTTGGCTTGGACTTTTTCAGATGTAGATAGAGTAAATAAAGGAGCAAAATGCAGCACACAATTAGGAGTGGAAATGATGAGGTTTCCTTTCTCTGTGACTCCTACAAGCCGGTTTAACTCCCTCCTACTATCTCAAAAGACTATTCACCTGAAAGACAGCTCCTCTGTGGTGTGAATCTCACAGCCTTCCCTCTGAAATGCAAACACTAATTGCAGTGGTTGATGCTTCTGGAAAGTCAGCACTGTCTTCTTGTAGTCTACCCCTGGCTGTGCAGCCAGACCATGCAAGAGATCAGAGAAGACAACCATAGAATCACAGACTGGTTTTGGTTGGAAAGGCCTGAAGATCATCCAGTTCCAGCCCTCTGCCATGGGCAGGGACACCTCATACTAAACCATGGCACCTAAGGCTCTGTCCAACTTTGAACACTGCCAGGGATGGAGCATTCACCAGTTCTCTGGGCAAACCATTCCAGCACCTCAGCACCCTCATGGTAGAGAGCTTCTTCCTTATCTCCAACCTGATCTNCCAACTTTGAACACTACCAGGGATGGAGCATTCACCAGTTCTCTGGGCAAACCATTCCAGCACCTCAGCACCCTCATGGTAGAGAGCTTCTTCCTTATCTCCAACCTGATCTTCCCCTGTTTCAGTTTGAACCCATCACCCCTTGTCCTATCACTACAGTCCCTGATGAAGAATCCCTCTCCAGCTTGAAGACCCACAGGAAATATTCCTGGAAGAACAAAGCTTCTGTGATTGATGGGAAGGGTTCTGAGCTGATCATGAGCAAAGGCTCTGCAGACGCAGACCAGCTTGACTGCCTCAGCACTAATATGGTGGCCACCGTTGTGTTATGGTTCCTGAGACAGATATGGTCTTGTTCCCTGAAGTCCTGTTACACAGGACAACTTTTGGGGTAGGTAGCTTTAGGCAAAATCAAGCAAAGCAGCCAATAGAGGTTGCATAGAGCTGGACAACCCACACTTCCTCTTTACTCCTTGTCATTACTTTCCTAGCAGTCAGTTACTCCTATAGGAAGACAGTCGAAAAGCCAGGTGGAGTCGCACAGTCAGAAGGTGGGAATTAACAGGAATACGGATGGGCATTGAAGAAAGAGCAGAGTTTGGGAAATATTTTTGTAGAGAGAGTTGTATGCAAAGGATGGAGTCTGGTTGCTGTGAAGTTGAAAAGGAAAACTGTTTAGCCAGGGAAAGCTGTAGAAGAAAGAGAATTCAACTCTGTTTTCAATTAAGAGATATTTTCTGTGATAACTCAGATGGAAAGGAAAACTGCAAATTGCATCTGTGACTTGTTTGCTTCCTTTAGTCTCACTTCCTTCCTGCAGTGATACATAGGCTTTGTTTGCTCGCGTCCTATTTCTCTCTACTGTTGAATGAAAATTTCCAGTGCTAGGCCAGATTGGATGAAGCATGGTTTGGTGTGAGGTGTCCCTGCTTATTGGCAGGGGGGTTGGAACTGGATGATCTTAAGGTCCTTTCCAACCTGAACTATTCTATGATTCTATGATTCTATGACTTGGATTAAACTCCGCAGTGTGGCTTTTGAGTCACAAAAAAAAGCATGGATAAAAGAGGAAAAAAGTATTTCCTGAAACATTTTTTTCCAAAGGTTTTAAACTGAAGGAAATCATAGGCTCATCAATCTTATTTCAGTCGCCAGGAAGGTTATGGAACTAATCCTGCTGAGGGTCATCACAAGTCAAATGAAGCACGTGACTGAGAGAAGTCAGCACAGATTCATGAAGGGCAAAGGGTGTTAGACAAACCTGATCATCTTCGATGACGAAGTAACCAGCTTGGTTGATGTGGGGTGAGAAGTGGGCATTGACTACCTGAATTGCTCCAAGGCTTTCAATACATTTCCCTCCTAAAGGAAATTTGGCACAATGGAAACAGTCAGCCATTGGAATAATCTCCCCAGGGAAGTGTTCAATTCTCCAACATTGGACACTTTAAAGATTAAGCTGAACAGTGTGCCATCTTATCGAATAGTTAGGGACAGCTTCCACTAATCCATGTCACCAAAATTCCATCCAACCTGGCCTTGAATACTGCCAGGGATGGAACATTTATCACTTCTCTGGGCAAACCACTCAGTGCCTCACCACCCTCACAATAAAGAACTTCCTTACATCTAACCTGAACTTCCCATGTTTCAGTTTAAACCCATCATCCCTTGTCTATCACTCTAGTCCCTGATGAAGAGACCCTCTCCAGCATCCTTGTAGCCCTCTTCGGATACTGGAGGCTGCTCTTGAGGTCTCCATGGAGTTTCTCTTCTCCAGGCTCAACAGCCCCAGTGTTCTCAGTTTATCTACATATGGGAGGTGCTCCAGCCCCTGCTCATTCCTATGGCTTCCTCTGGACTTGCTCCAACAGCTCCATGTCCTTCTTATGTTGAGGACACCAGAACTACACACAGTGCTGCAAGTGGGCTCTCACAAAAGCAGAGTAGAGGGGCAGCATCACCTCCTTTAAACTGCTGGTCACACTCCTTTTGATGCAGCCCATTAGAAGGCTGGCACTCTAAATTGTGGTTTTGTCAAGAAAGGTTGGACCAGATGATCCTTGAGGACCATTCCAACCTGGTACACTAGGATTCCTTAAAAACCTAGTTATGCTTTTGCAGATTCTGGAATCCTTTTGCTTTGCAGGTTATTAATTGCGGTTTGAGCTCACCACATCCAAATCAAACCTTGAAAAAAAGCAAACTAGACCCCAAGCTGTCAAGATTTACTGGACAAATTGACACTGTAAGAAGTAACTCTGGGTCAGGCCGTGCTCATTAGTTTTGCAAATGAATGAACCCAGCATTGCACCAATGAAACGAGATTCAAATGTGCTGGTTCAATTAGATTCATATGTGATAGGAAAAGTATTATTCCGTGGACAGCATCAAAATACTAATGACTATTAGATAGACCCAGGTTTCCTCCAGTCAAATTGGACAAATTAACAGGGTTTTGAAGGTAAAATCTTGTAGCTGTGTGCTACACGTATGTTAAGGTGGGGGATTATGTTCTCTCCTCTTGAAGACTCATCCACTTTATGAGGTCAGATCAAGGCTGTAAATCATGTTCATTCCTCTTTCTTGAGAATCTCACAATTCTTTTGGTTTGACACCCATTACCAACATAACTCATTTTCTCTTAGAAAGCTATTAGCCTTTGACTTACAATGAGCTGTGCTGTACTAAGATGTGGTAGGTACAGGAATTATTCATGTGGTAGGAAGACAGGTTTGGAGTAATTATTTCATAGTAGGTGGTCTAAGGGCTACCTTGGAAAAGATTCCTGCTGTGTAAAGTTCTGTGCAAGCATAGGACCAGAAGTGAGGTCTGGTTGAGCAAAAGATAACCTTTGATTCATTTGTATTTCCCCTAGCCATTAAGATCCAATTCTTGTCCTTGGAGAGCAAGGATGGGCATGTCTTCTCACTGCAGAGCAAGGCTGAGCCCATGGAGGAGGTCAGAGAAGGTAACACTGCAGACCAGCAAGGCCATTGCACAGGAGAAAGTCTAGCCCTTCCCCTGTGTGTGGTTGCAGTCGCTCTGGTGTAGGTCTCACTCTTGGGTAGTGTCCTTCAGAGGAACACATTTCCACCTACAGCACAGATACCAGTGGAGAAAGTGGTTGGTTGTATAGGAGGTAGGTGGCTTAAAGCCCATTCTGTACCATGGAGATTAAAAAGTTGGCTTTGAACAATCAAATCTCCATTTCACAGCTGCTTCCACCTCTGTCACAGTCCTAAATCCTGTTACTGTGTGCTTGATGTGTGCAGAGGGGGTAGGCTATGTGACAAAATGCAGGACCCCATGGATTCCTGAATTTAGGAGGTTCCTCCTTCACTTAGGTGCAATATAGCCCCAGGTAACTTGTCCAAAATTGCCTACAAAGATATTGTGGGGTCTGTGTTTTCTTTTTAGCTTATCTTTTATCATGTCAACTTACACAATAACAAGTAACACGTGTGCATCTTGTTTTTTCTCCCTCTTAGATTAGAGCCAGAAGGCCCAGATCCACAGAAGTATTTACTAGATGAAGGATTTCAAAGGAGATTTAGCTCCTGAAATAGGAATTAGGTGTGCAAATACTTTTTGGATTTCTGAGACTAATATATCACAATGCAAAGTGATTTATGAAGACAAGGGAGCCTGGTTTAATTGAGGAGGCAGCTGGTCCTTTTCTTCTTTGTGTGTAACTTCCTGGCAAAGATTCATCCACTTCCATTCACTCCTTCTCCTGCCTTACTCTTTTTTCCCCTAGCCTTGTTTTTAAGATCTTTCCAGCACCTCAGACCTAGCATTGTTTTGATAACACCCACCAGTGTCAATGAAGCATGAACAAAAGAGCAATGAGTTAATATGGTTACTGAATGGTGTTACACCTCTGATAGCTCTCTGAGATTGCACAATTTCATGTGGTCTTGCATGCAAAACAAGACAGAATTTGCTGTCTTCTCATGATAAGTTCTAGAAGATAAAACCTTGAGGAGACCCTTCTGCTATCATGTTCCATGTGCACATCTTCAAGGGAGCACGTCCCTCATCCTGGGGTCAGGTGGTTGGCAGGTCCCAGGACATCTAGTTTTCAGTCCTCTTCTCCATTGAAGGTGCACATGGAGACTTGAATCAGTGCTAGGAAGACAAACTCTGGGTGCATATCCATAACCTGGTGTCTTATCCACTAAATACTCTGAGTAGAACACCATTTGGTTAGGCAGTTCATCCAAACTCCTTGCGATGAAGTAGTGAGGCCTTAGGTGGGCTGGGATGCAAGAGGAGCAGTGATTTAGAGGATAGCTTTGCAGTAGAAGTTCTAATTTAGCCCTTACTATCTTTAATACAGAAAGGGCTCGGTCAGGGACTCTCATCAGGCAGCTTGGAGCCTTGGGTGGCAGCAGGCAGAATAGAGAAGGTTGTAGTGTGCAACATCAAGAGGAGAGGGCAATCGCAGCTCGCTCTGTTCATAACAAACTAAAGGCTATTACTGAATGTGAAATGCTTTTAAATAGGAACTTCTTTTTAAGCTCATGCTGAGAGAAAACCAACCCAGATATGGTTTCAAACCTAAAAAAACCACCCTTCTGAGGAGCTTGCCTGACCTACATTGTTCAGAGTATGAGATTTTGCCTCAGCAATATCCAGAAGATACCCATCCAGTTATTTCTGCTTAAACTACATATAAAACTTCTTTCTTTTTGCACTTTTAGTTTTTGGGTTTTTTTTTAATGGAGAAATGGATAAAGGCTAAATGACAGGAGAATTTATCATGTCCACTGGTTGTCTGTTCCGAAGGTTGATTTAGCTTAATGATTAAAGATGTACACCTTGACTCCAGTTCTAAGTTTGCTGTCTTGAATTTCTTTGTACTTTCTACGGCCTTTTCTTTTACTTGAGTCATGAGCAAGTATCTGATAAGTAATTAAAACTTCTAATCTAGTCATCTGTGAAGCTCCTTTTCACTCCTCTAAAGAAATCAGGCTCTTGATCCTCTGTCGCTGAAGAGCTTATCTTTCAGATTTAGATCAATCTCTCATCATATCTCTGAGCTATTCCCAACAGCTTTACAATTATTTTTGTTACATGTTTAATAAAGAAGAGGGGAAAAAAAAAAAAAAGACACAGCTATTTATATCTGTTCTCTGGCCATCTTTTCTATTCCATAAGCTATCCTGAATGGTTCTTTTCATAAAGGCAGGGAAAAATCACACACCTCTAGTGAAGGGA
Organism: Agapornis roseicollis; assembly: GCA_002631895.1. Lineage (NCBI taxonomy): Eukaryota > Metazoa > Chordata > Aves > Psittaciformes > Psittacidae > Agapornis > Agapornis roseicollis. The sequence continues at coordinate 835 of NDXB01001124.1, read as the reverse complement.
TAAGCAGGAAGGTGGAATAGTGCTAAATAATGACAGGTTTTGACCTAGAATAAAAAAATCCTATACACAATGTACTAGGGAATGAGAACTGGGAACTATCCTCTTAGTGTGAGGACACCTTTTCCCACTCTCCAGGATAAACCAGGAAGGGTTGATCCTAATCTTCCTTGCTGAATGAATAGCCCCTTTGTCGCCTGACCTGGTGTCTGAGGTGGTTCCTGTGCTGTCCAGAAAAGTGCCACATCTCCAAGAAATCTCTCACCTGGATGCATAATCTAACTAAGTATTTTTCCCTGCAGTAATCATATCCTAATCTCATAGTATAATGTCAGAATCCTGCAGCATTTATGCATGCACAGAAAACCAAGTGATTAAATAGAGTTCAGTGTTAAATTGCATCTGCATAATTACTTTTCTTCTTTCTGTCTAGTGACATGATACGCTGTACAATTTTCAATTTTCTTGCCAAAGAAGATATTGTCACAGTGCTTGTGAAACTGTGGATATCATGGGAGGAACTGAGGACAAACTCAGGCTCCCAAGAACAACTTGCTTCAGGGTTGCAAGGTTCTTCTTAGATTCAAATTGAGGTTGCTCGAAGGTGTCATGATGGCAGGAGAGTTTAGTGACTCCAGGCAATAGCTGAGTCGCATGCTAGGGTCAGGGTCTTCCTCTCTCATGAGCATCTTCCTGTTTGCCAAAGACATCATAAAATCGTTGACTGGTTTGGGTTGGGAGGGTTCTTAAAGCTCACCCAGTTCCAAGTGCCTGCCATGAGCAATAACACCTTCCACTAGTGCAGGGTTCTTTGAAGCAAGCCCCAGTGTCCAACCTG
>NDXB01001123.1:112460-126369 GCA_002631895.1 Agapornis roseicollis | reverse complement strand
ACAGGGGTGGAGCAGTAGACGTCATCTACCTGGACTTGTGAAAAGCGTTCGACACTGTCCCACGCAACATCCTTGTCTCTAAATTGGAGAGATATCAATTTGATAGGGGGAGCACTCAGTGGAGAAAGAACTGGCTGGATGGCCACACGCGAAGAGTTGTGGTCAATGGCTCAGTGTCCTGCTGGAGACCAGTAACAAGTGTTGTCCCTCAGGGATTGGTGTTGGGACTGGCCTTNGGCTTCACTAGGGGGAAATCCTGCCTGACCAATTTGGTGGCCTTCTATGATGAGGCTACGGAACTGATGGACAGGGGTGGAGCAGTAGACGTCATCTACCTGGACTTGTGAAAAGCGTTCGACACTGTCCCACGCGACATCCTTGTCTCTAAATTGGAGAGATATCAATTTGATAGGGGGAGCACTCAGTGGAGAAAGAACTGGCTGGATGGCCACACGCGAAGAGTTGTGGTCAATGGCTCAGTGTCCTGCTGGAGACCAGTAACAAGTGTTGTCCCTCAGGGATTGGTGTTGGGACTGGCCTTGTTTAACATCTTTGTTAGTGACATGGACAGTGGGATTGAGTGCGCCCTCAGCAAGTTTGCTGATGACACCAAGCTGTGTGGTTGGGTGGATACGCTGGAAGGAAGGAATGCCATCCAGAGGGACTTTGACACACTTGTGAGGTGGGCTGATGCCAACCTCATGAAGTTTAACCATGCCAAGTGCAAGGTCCTACAGCTGGGTCGGAGCAATCCCAGGCACATCTACAGGCTTAGCAAAGAGGGATTCAGAGCAGCCCTGCGGAGAAGGACTTGGGGCTGATGGTTGATGAGAAGATGAACATGAGCCAACTGCTGTGTACGCTTGCAGCCCAGAAAGCCAACCGAGAAAGTTGGGACTGTTTAATCTGGAGAAGAGAAGGCTGCGTAAAGACCTCATAGCAGCCTTCCAGTATCTGAAGGAGGCCTATAGGGTTGCTGGGGAGGGACTCTTCATTAGGGACTGTAGTGACAGGACAAGGGCTAACGGGTTCAAACTTAAACAGGGGAGGTTTAGATTGGATATAAGGAAGAAATTCTTTCCTGTGAGGGTGGTGAGGCACTGGAATGGGTTGCTTAAGGAACTTGTGAGTGCTCCATCCCTGGCAGTGTTCAAGGCCAGGTTGGACAAAGCCTGGTGTGGCATGGTTTAGTGTGAGGTGTTGCTGCTTATGGCAGGGGGGTTGGAACTAGATGATGTTAAGGTCCTTTCCAACCGTAACAATTCTATGGTTCTATGAGTCTATAAATTATGTAAAATTGCACTTTGATTTGTCATGCACCTATCAATGTTGGCTAAAAATTTTATTAAATATTGATCAAGAAAATCACATTTTTTAATAATATCATGAATGTAGCAAAGTATTTTACTTCAAAAAAAAAAAGGTCTGCAGCTTTCATCAGTTATTTTCTGAAGTGGCATAATCCCAAGAAATTCAGCTATCTAAACTACTGTCAAAGGCAGAACTATATATCATGAATGTTTATATTCCATTGACTCCTTAATCCAAATCTCAATACCACTGTTGCCATCATGGTCCAGGCACTCAGTTTACAGGTAGCTTCCTGTGAACATCACATACTCTTCTTCTTTCCTCTCAGATGACTGTATAGGCTTAGGCTGCTTTTAAGTGACATTTTAAAGATATTTATGTATTTATTTTACCTTTTACCTATTTTCAAGTTGCTGTTATACCACTTATATAAACCTAGCTGTTGAAATTTATCTTTCATTTTATTTAATGAATTTGATCTGTTGGTCTTGTTTTCATTAGTAAAGCATTGGAGAACATTCAAGACCATTTACTGTATCGGTTTGCAACTTTTATTTCCTCTTTGGTGGGTGAGATGCTACCTGGATATGCCTATATTGGTAAGATCTACAGCTCTAAAACTGCTTTTTTTTTTCATAATATGATCATCTTTTGTTAAAATTATATTAAAGAGGAAAAAAAATAGCAGTTAAGGCATTTGATAATGTATGCTGCTTATTTTCTAATTTTGCTTTCTCACAAAGCTCCAAAGAGTTCAAGTTTTTTCTGCCATGTTTCTCTTACCCTCTTTCTTTTCTACCCACCAACTGACTTCAGACATCTAACAGGCATTTGAAACTTTCCCATTAGAGAGTAAAAGCTGTTTTGATGCTCAGTTATACTACCCAATTTGTTCATCAGCTTCACTGAAATTAGTGAGCAGCTCAGGCTTTTAAAGACCTTATGCCATCACTATCCTGAGCAACAGAATTAAAGAAGTGAGAAGAAAACCCCAGATTGTCTTACTGGTGCTGTAATATTTCCATTATAGCTAAACATTCTATTAGAAGTGAGGACTCTTCACTTACTAATTTTCTGTAATTTGCTGCAAGCACTGCAGTTGAAATTTCGCATTCTCTTTTTCTGTCTCCATATTCTCAAAAAGTGGAGCTCCAGCAGTTTCACTGCAATCTGACTTTGCTACTAAAACACGCTTTTCACTAAATTGTAAGAAAAACAAAAATATAAACAAAGCTGGCATGAAATAATGTTACACAGTATGAAATTATTTACAGCAGCTCACCAACACCTACATCAAGGAAAGTCACAGTGCCTGGGTCTGCAGAACTTACACAGCTTGACTGTATTACATCTAGAGGTTGACAGCTGGTTATTATGTACACCTAATTTACCCAAGCAGTAAATTCTACAAGTAGAGAAATGTATTCACCTAAGGGTTATGGTTCAGTTGGTTTACCATTTATGTTGAAAATAGAATGTAGAATAAATTATGAGCAACTCTTCCCCACACTTCCTGAAAAGTGCATGATGCTCCACAGTGTAAATTCACTAAATGAAGTGTCTTTGATTGAATTATAAATCTGGCAATGAAAATGAATCCTGATTTTTTTTTTTTGCAAATATAATAATAATTTAAATTTTTAACAGTTGTTAGATACATGACAAAGGGTATTGGAACAGTTAAACTATAACTTATAGCAAAGGACTGATTACAAAAGGAAAAAACTTAGCAAACTGACAGTTGTTAGTGTGATACTGAAATTACTTTAATATGGGCTAACTCTATTGCCAAAGGAATACTAAGAAAGCTGTATGACAGCATGCTAAAATAAATTCCCTCTCAGATATTATCCTCTGTCACAAAAACACCTCAGACAATCTATATCCTCCANATCGCTCAGCAACAACCAAAAACATTGGCCTTATCAGCCTTGTTCCCGAGCTAAGTCAAAACACAGCTACTAAAGAGAAGAAAAACTGACTGCAACTGCTGAACCCAGGACACTCTGTCACAAAAACACCTCAGACAATCTATATCCTCCTCTCTTACAAGATCAGACTTAAGCAGGAAGACAAAACACAAAGTTTATTCCCCCTTCTTGAACCTTCTTAATCTATATATATTAATCTAAGGTATGCAGTTGTCTGCTTCCGGAAAAAACACAAGTGACTCTTTTACGTGCTATGTACTCATTCGTAACAGGCTAAGGAAAATATCATAGCAACAGGCTAAGAAAAAATTAGCTTTTACATAATCAGTGAAACACACATTGAAGCTGTAGCCAAAGTCTGAAAACTGCATTATGAGGTTCTTGTTCAAGAAACTCTTAAGAATCTCTACCATGTTTTCATTCAAAACACCCTCCATATATGATTAAGTTCTTCCTTCTTCAGTGTTTAAAGACTGTACATAAGTTTTATTGACTGTACTAGGGAAAAAAATGCATGCTTAAATCTTGCCTTAAGCAAGGATGCTTAGTCTTCAGTGCCTCAAGATTTGCTTGTAAACTCATGGAATTAATAACAACTGTAAAATTGGATTTAACAGTAACTAGACTAGAGCTGCAAACAGAATAATTGCAGACTAAGAAGGAGAAAATAATCTTCTCCAAATATAACCCCTATTGCAAAATTGGTAACTCTGGATGTTTATAAATAGAATGCTAATTTCCATAAACACCCTTTAGAAGCTGCCAGGGAATGTGAGGAGGAACAGGACAGGAAGACAGGAGAGAGAGATTTAAGTAGAAAGCAGTGAGTATTTCTGGATTCCCAAAAAATTTATTGGAAAAAACCCATGGTAGCCATTCATCAAACACCATTCAGGTGGAATCTATAGCTTACCATAAAGTGGTACTAATATTAATATTATTACATTAATATTAATGCAATATTAATGCAGATTAATATATAGTGGTAATATAAGTATATTAAAATTAATATTAATATTAACGGTAATAGTAATACTTTGCATACCCATGCTGATTTTCATTGAGGTATCTCTCAGCATATGCAAATAGTGACTTAAACTTTACAATATGACTTAAACTTTACAATGTCTTTGTGAGAATATGGCTAAGCATAATTAAATAAAAGAAAGTTGAGCACAAATATAAGCATTTGAAGGATGAGATTTTCCAGATAATATTTCTCAATCTCACTGAAAAACTAAACATAGACAAATAATCCGAAGAAACTTCTTTGTACCAGTTTTATGAATATATACATATATAGGAATGCCAAATAAGTTTCTGTCTATATTGCTTCCTAATTTAAAGGTCACTTTCTAGCTTTCTCACAATTCTCAGTGCACAAATGGATTATTCTTTTTTTTGGCTTATCAGGCTTGTGCAGGAAATGGTATAAAATCTGCCATTATTATATCTTTTGAAGAACAAAATTGATTTGCTATCACTGTCTCCTGTGGCCATACGTTTTCACTCTAAAGGAATATAAACCAATAATTTTATAGAACACTTTCTAAAAGTGAAAACTGCCATTTTAAAATGAAATACTAATTTCTTCAAATTATTCAAGTTTATTTTTAGTGTAACAATGATTTTGAAAACTAATTTGTTCATAGGGGAAAATATCCAACAGTTGTCTTTTTTTTGTTTTTTTTTTAAATATTTGGGAAGAAATATAGATTGAAAAAAAACCAAAACCAAACATCTGAACTTAACAAGAGAATTCATCTAATATTCAGCTACCATCAAAGGCAGGTCATTACTTTGCCAACTTGCACCTCCTTAAATTGCTAAATCAAGCCATCATTTTATTCTATCAAATAGATATGCTAAGAAAGAGGATAGCCAGCCTAAAAATCCACTGCCTATTGTCACTCCATTATGCCATTAATTTCTTGTGAATATATTTCATCTTCATGCAAACGTTCGCCCTTGTGGTTAGCTTCTTGCTCCACCTCAGATATCACTTATTCACAATGCATGTATCTATCTTCTTAATGTTACCTAGTTAATCATTCTCTAAGTTCAAAATTGCTGGTTTTCTTCATTCTCATCTCTCCTTTGGCTCATCTCTTTCCAAACAAGATACTTGTATTTGTTTCCATTTAATGCAAATGTCTCAAAATCTTAATAATACACCAAAAAAGACAATCTTTTGGTGAAGAGTTAAAAAGCATTCAACAGTCTTTTTTTTTAAATAACAGCAACTGAAGACTACAACAGTTCCTGGAGAAGTTCCAAGCAATCTCTCCCATTGCTGCAAATATCATCTGCCTATTTTTGTATAGATCTGTTCCTCTGTGTTTTATTTGTACCCCATTGTCAGTATGTTTATGCAACATACAAAGAATGCAAGGAAAACTCAGAATCCTGTGATTTCAATATAAGAGCTTTTTACAGCACAAACTGTAATTTTCTTCTTAAAAAATAAAGCTACTAAATACATTTCTTTTTACTTACTGTAATTTGCTAAATGAATGATGTACCATGATCCACATAACTAGATTCCTAATACTAGCAGAAACTGTTTTTAAATACATGCTTCACATAATTTATAGTAAAAATTAATGTAAGCAAGCAGGAGAAGTATGAACAGGCCACTTAGGGTTTTTTTTCTTAATTTGAATCTGCAGCATCTCTGTGTTTTCCATGAGAATGAGTACTACAATTTGTGTAAGAGACCTTCGGCTTATTCTCCAGTCACAAGGAAAAATTTGTATAGTATTCAAATCTTGCTCTACAAAAACCAAGATATGGGTCATTTATGTTCTGTGGCAAGCAAGGGGTAATGGGTTAAAACTTAAACATGGGAGGTTTAGACTGGATATAAGGAAGAAATTCTTTCCTGTTTAGGGTGGTGAGGCACTGGAATAGGTTGCCCAAGGAAGTTGTGAGTGCCCATCCCTGGCAGTGTTCAAGGCCAGGTTGGATGNATTCTTTCCTGTTTAGGGTGGTGAGGCACTGGAATAGGTTGCCCAAGGAAGTTGTGAGTGCTCCATCCCTGGCAGTGTTCAAGGTCAGGTTGGATGAAGCCTTGGATGTCATGGTTTAGTGTTAGGTGTCCCTGGTTATGGCAGGGGTTGGAACTAGATGATCTTAAGGTCCTTTCCAACCCTAACTATTCTATGTTTCTATGATTCTATACCATTCATATTGAAGAAAATATTTTCTACACAGATGTTTACAACACAAACCATGGGAAAAATACAAAGTTTGCCAGATAAAATTCTGATCAAGAGAAAGCTATGGTGGCTTTCCTTTGATTTCCATGTGAGTTAGAAATACAGAACACACATAATGACATTACAATGAGATCTCGTTGGCTGTATTAACACAGGTTAAGATGAGGAGAGCCTTGCAAGATACTAAGGCAGGCAGAAATTCCATATCTACACTGGGAGTTCTACTACCTCCTACCTAACCTACTGCATGAACAATTCTGTGACTTACTATAGATACAGTGTTACTAGTCTCCTTCAGGAATTTAGGAACACCCTCAGGAGATGTTAAAATGATATCTGTAACTTAATAATTGCAAGTATTTCAGAAGCGTATTGTTAGGACAAGTATTACAAGACATGCTGCCTAGGCCTTTGCCAGGACTTGCAAATAATTCTATTTAAAGAATACCCAGAAAATAAAGCTTGAGAAGCAGATACAGAAGTACCAAGTGGGCAGCATTATGCAGGAAGTTCTCTTTCATTTCGGGAGAAGTTGTCACAAGTGCATGTTCATTGGAAGTGTCTGTACACCAATGCATGTAACAGTTCCTGCATGCAACATTCTCTCTATTCTGGCTGAAGGCAGCAAAATGTTAACTGCCTCTCACGGCAAAGCTGTATGTCAAAATAAAACTAAATCTGTCTCCTTTTATTCCCCTATCATGAAAAACAGAGTTTATTTCCTCCTAAATGAGAATTATCATAAGACTCTATGAACTGAATTCTAGTCCTGGAAAATAAATTATTTTTACTTCTATTAAACATTAATGAAAGATTCAATGAATAGTGAGGAAAATAGAAAACTAAACTACCTCTCAAAATAAAATGTGAGAGTTATTATACAGGTACTCCAGGAATGAAGAATAAATCAGCTTTTAATGTTTTATGTATCTCTTAATTAAAAAGTAATTAATCACAATTCAGCTCTGTGTTATCTTCTATGGCCTTTAAATGGAGCTGAAAAATTTAAATCCAAGAAATTTAAGGATTGCAAATTTCCCTAACATTATATAATGGAGAAAAGCTAACATTTTCTGTTTGAAAGCATTTAAAGAATCTCCTTAAAATACCTTTTTGGAAGACCTCTGTATTTTTCACATGCTGCCCAAAAATAAGGTAATTTTTAAGCCCCTTTCTTGCTCTCCCATATGCCCTTACAAACACAAAACAGAGTTATACAATCAACTAATTGAACCCAGATCTCATTAAGTTAAGAGTCCCTGCACTCAACACACTGGAAGTCATAGCAGATCATAAAAACAGAATTTTAAAATAAGGAGGGTTTTACTACGGGAAATATTTTATTAAAATATCAGAATAATTTCCTGTTAAAGTAAAAATAAGAGAACAGACACTGTGCTTTAAAAAATCTGGGGGATCATATACAATTCATTAATTTCCTCAGAGTACTTGTTTAGTTTTTATGTATTCTGCCTTACAATATATTATTCTGTCTTTATAACATCATATATTTTCTATAAAATTATCTTATAAGAACTGATGAGTACTTCCACTGACAATACCAGTGAAATTTTGGGGGTTTTTTTGAGGGTACTGCCAGAAATATTGTACAAATCAAGGTAACAAAGAAGAGGTAATGATAAAAATTCTAAACAATAAATATAATAATAATAAAATAATTCACTGTGGGGGAAAAAGAATAAAAAGAACTTGAAAAGTCAGATATGAAGCCTATCACCCTTTAATACAAAGGTGCAAATCGATATCCAAATTTATGCACATGATATGTCCCTTTTCTTATAAAGCATTGAATAGGATGTACTTTAGCTTAGCCTACAAAATAATGTAGCTGAGACTGAATGAAAAAAAATGTAATTATCCTCTAGAAATGGGGCCTGTATATTTCGAAAAATATGATTTTGTACTCACAGAAGTAAAATATTATTAACACACATTAAGTTGAAAATCCCTTCACGGGTCAGCATAGTTCAGTTAAGACTAAGAACAGCAATACTATGTGCCCTTGTCACAGGCTTCTAATTTGTTTTCAATAGGATTATAACTTATATTGATATAGAACATATAATTTATGTTATTAAATAAAATTATACGTTATATATGCTAGATACTATATATACTATATATTATATATAGCTATCACATAAATGTAACATATAATACAATATAAAAACACAAATTATAACATATAACCATTCTATGATTCCATGATTACATATGCTCTATAACTCATGTATGTGTGCAATGCAAATCTCTAGCAGAGCTCCTGATGTTTGAGAAACTTGTTATAAATTTTTATGACTTTAAAAAGTTCATTGTCAAAATAACTCTTCAATCAGTGTGTTAAGGCTTTGTTTTGAACTTGCCAGAATTAATTTTCGTTCTCTGTGAACTTTACCTTAAAAAACTTTTATTATCCTTGACCTACTGAATGAATTTTCCTGGTTTGTCACTTCTCATAGCATTTTCACCTTAATTATGGTATACATTGACTCCAATATAAGGTCAAATACATTGACTTTAAGCAACCTGTTTGCCACTTGGAATCATCAACCTGGTTAATGAGGTTAACCTTTTACTTGTTTCTTTTCATTTTCCTTTAAGCAGTTTCTTTCTTGAAAATGCTCAAAGAATGAAATTACCTGGCTGTTTGTCTCCAATAAAGATGTTAAAGTCCATTATGATCTGTAGTACATCTTGAATCAGATCTAAATTGAGTGCTACATCTCCTCTTGAAGATTTTCTTATTGCTCCAAAAAGCACTAACTCAAATTTAGATGACAGAAGCATTCTGTCCTGATATGACCCTTATACAACATTTATGAAGTTAACTAAAGTCTCCCATTATTACTATACTTTGCAACCTTCTTATTCTTTTGTGCTTCTTTTGTCACTTATGATCATTGCATGGTAGAAAGAACAGACCTGATGTAATTCACTCTGGCTTTGGACACCACATTTAAATCCACAGAGATTCCACAGTACTGCTGAAACAGTTGCCTTAACTATTTTATCTGACTCTTATGTTTCAATATATTATGCCAGCAGTGAACTGTAAAATCCACCTTAAAGTTACAATGACACATCTACTTTGAAATGATTATATCAAACAAGATTACTATTTTATCACTATGCTCACTTAAATGCACACAGTTTAATTCAGCCATTCAAGGTCTTTAGGTATGCAGCATTTCTGCAGAAGTACAGGTATGCTGAAGTTTATTTACATGTACCTTTCATAACTAAAACTTCATATAATGTTCTTTCCTATTCCCTACTCTTTTGTTTGCTAAGTTATTAATCTGTCCCCCATACTTTTTTCCTAGGATACAGAGTATTTAGAACTTAATCCTGAAACTGCAGACCCTGCATGTACCACATGCTATTTTGTTCCAAGTACCTTCACCAAGAACTTGCATTAAAAGCATTTTACTATTTAAATATTTTCTTCTGATTTACTCACATGGAATTTACAGACCTCACCTGTATGACAGTTTCCTGAGATCCTGACAAATCTTTATTCCTCTTCATTACAATGTTTTATTTCAAGTACCACTGAAATTCTGTCTTTTCAACAAAAGCTTCTGCATCAGAAACAGGAAGAAGGAATATTTCAAAGACTGCTTTGTCTGCATCTTTCAGACATCAAGCTACATTTTGCTTTCAAGACTACGGTGCTATTTCAACATATAGGTGGTGCCCATATACAGTATGATCACTAAATTTTGTTCCTTGCTACAGTCTTTTAGAGCTTTTCATTTGCTTAGCAATCGAGCTACCAAACTTTTCACTGAAATCACAAATCTAATTACTCATGTATGCCAAAAAAGGGTAATCTCTTAATTAGACATTATCCTTCCATCATATGGAGTCTCTGATGCCAGACAATTATTTCTTATTCAAGATATTACTAGCACTGCTATTCAGTACCATGAGGGTGTGTTAGTAAGGTAGGGAAGAGAAAGGCTAGGAGCCCAGAGTACAAATCACTGATGAACATTCACTAATATTTTGTCTGTGTATCTATCTCTCAATTCTTCCAGTGCAACATAGTTGTTCTCAAACAGGAATACTCTGTTCCAGTGTGCTATGAATTACCTCCACCACATAATTTCACTGCTCTGACATAATCTTCTGAGCATATGAGAGCTGAATACCATAAAGAATTATGCATAATAATATTATGTAACTACATATTTTATTAAGACCAAAGTTTCACCACACCGAATATCTAAATCTATAAAAACATAACTCACCTTTAGAGTACCAATTTGGAATATATTCTACCTAAGTATATTTTCCCCCTAGCATCTGATGAACACTGTCATACGTATGTTGTAGCTTCAAGCTACAACATTCAAAACATTTCATATGGAAATACCTAAACCTCCTGGATAGCTACCTCCTATACACGTCCCTGATGGATTTCATTACCCCCAATTTCTTTGCCTTCAGCACAGTTCTCAAATCACTTTGTTATGACTTCATTGTTCTCTTACAGCTTACCTTAACCTAGATCACAGCAATGAAGGTAATATTTAGACTCACCTGTTACAATGTAATTCACAAAAAATATCAATAAATCCTACCAGAACTAAATATTATCAGTTCAGGAAAATTTTGAAAGAAGAATATTCCCTACACGATGTTACTTTGGACCTAGGGTCTAAACCAAGGTAAATTCAACAGATTTATTTTAAAACATAATGTAAGCATACTGAATACCTAACCAGTAGTTTAAAAATCAAGCTTACAGTTAGTCTTTAACTTGTGGAATTTCGACTAAGTAATACAAAGCATGCATTATTTTAGAGACATTAACAACCATTAAAGAGAAGAACTAAACCTGAACTTACTGAAAGATTTCATCCTTTCTGTTCCTTCATTAATTTCTAGAGGCTTTTGTCTCCTCTCATGTTGCAGTAGCTTATACAGTCAGCTACTTTAGTACAGTATCTTATTTCTCTTTAAGAAAGAGAAATTATAATCTAGAGATACATATTTTACATTTACTGTTTACATTTCATAGCAATAGCTAATTCTCTTGAAAAACTGAAGTAATTTGGTGAAATAAAGTCCCTGTTTGTACACAGTTCTCTTTCACATAACATAAACAAGAATGAAGCAGTAATATCAAATATGTGAATATTATAAATTTGGAAGAAAATTCTGTTTGTCCACAAGTTGCAGACTGAAGATAATAGACCACAAACTATTGTCACAAAGTAAACCAGAAATACAGTATGTTGATAGTTTTGCCAATTCACTCTCATTCAAAAATAAGGAAAAGGAAAAAAAAAAAGACGTACCGATTGATTAAAAAAAAAAAAAAAAGCTGTATTGTTTGGTTTCACTGCATTTACAGAATGAGTACGACATGGCTTTCAACTTATTTCTACCAATCACATATATGTGAGATGCTTATTTAAATACCTTTGTTGTATTCTGATAGCACCCCTATATTCATTTTAATATACAATTAATTTTGCTTATGAAGAGACATTCTTAACATGTTGTTTTGCATATTTTAGTTTAGTAGGAGAACAAATAAAGTTCAGAATTGTACTATCTGTGATGCTATACTTATTATACTAGATATATCTGCAGCATGTTGTTCAGTAATGGAGAATATTACATTCACTTGATATAAAAGTCAGTAATGTCAAAAGGTAATTATATATATTCAAAACCTCATGTCAAACGGAGGACAGAAGCACAAGAAACATGGCTTGTAAATTCCACCTCAGAAGAGTATATGAAGTGATGCACACTACCAGAAGAAAAAGCAAATTTGTTTTTCAGAAGAATGAAACGACATGTTACAAAAAACCCAAGCTATCCATTGCACAGTACAAGATGATCCAGGCATGCCATCTCAGAAAACTCATTCTGTTAATAAACCAAATTCTAGTCTCAACTTCATTGCTCCAATCCAAAGGCATTTTGAAACATTATAAAACAGAACACAACATATTGGTAAAAGAAAAGAATAAGGATTCTTGCACCAAGTGTGACATATCTGAGTTTTTTAAATTGTTTCCATGTTCAGAAAGCACAGCAATAAAACTTTGATCCCATTAACTTCAAATATGGGCCATCAGATGTTTTTCAGACAAGTTGGTGCAGTCTGTACTAAAAATGTCATCATGTCATCATTGCTTGAAGCTCAAATATAGCCCACAGATATTTGCATGCCCCTTCTCCCCCCTCAAAATAGTAAACTTCACTATTGCATTGCATGCATGTCTACAGATGGAAGACTACTCACAGCACAGATTAAATAGCAGAGATTCTGTGTTGCAGATACTGAATACTTGTTAAACAAAATTTATACAATAATTCAAATATATATGCCAGATGGTGCATCTAGTATGTAAAACATACTAGATACAGTAGTACACTGTTTTTTTTTAATTAGTTTTCAAGTATTTGACCACTGGATGAATTTCCCTAGCAGAACAGCTTAAAACACAAGATTTATGAGTTGAATTATGCCCCTGTTGTTTGTCCTAAGAATTCTTCCAGAATTTTGACATTAGAATAGTGTGTGATAAGGGTGAAGTAGAGAATCTAATGACAAAATGCTTTTCTTTTGAGATATATAATTATGTTCTTGTATCAATTTGGAAGACAACATCTGTAGAGATTTCGGCTGAACAGAAGTAGAAATATGATACCCAGATTAATGAACTGCTTGACTAACAATATTTCAAACCTATCAAGAAGGGCTGTAAAGGACCTGATGACATACCAATTTGTTGGTATTCATAATAACTATAAGGGACTAGAAAAGTCAAGAGACACAGGTTATGGAGTCACCCATATGATTAAATCAAGACAGCAAAAAATTACTGTAATTTGAAACCTAATGTTGAGTCATTTATCACAGTAACTCTAAACTTCTGGAAAATAAAGTGTATGCTAAATTGTGCTACAATTTTTCTTCTGGAAAAGTGCTTCTAAAAGTCAGGACTATTTCTGGAATTGAAGTAGAGCTTTTTTAACTTTTTTTTTTTTTCTTTTTTTGACAGTTCTACAGTATTTTAACAGTTGTCCTACCTAATTTATTTTTTTCCTCACTTCAGGTATCTTTTTAACTAGGCACATTAGTAAACAAAGCAAACTGTCCATGAACTCAAGATTCCCAAAGTGTTTAAATTGGATTACAGCACTTTTCTGATTGGATCTTTTCTTTCTATAGCAAATTTCTTTTCCATTTGGCAACTGTCTGAAGCAGCTAATGATTACCCCAAACTTATTTACTCTTAGAAATTATCCACTAAATGTTTTTGGAATTTTTTTCCCCAGGATGTGTCTAAACATTCTATTTCAGACTCAAAGGAGTAGAGAGCAGGATAAACATAACCAACCAGCAAAAAAAAAAAAAAAAAAAAAAAAAAAAAAAAAAAAAAAAAAAAAACCCCAACAAAA
>NDXB01001123.1:95823-109477 GCA_002631895.1 Agapornis roseicollis | reverse complement strand
CCTATAGGCATTCTGGGGAGGGACTCTTCATTAAGGGGTAACGGGTTCAAACTTAAACAGGAGAGGTTTAGATTGGATATAAGGAAGAAATTCTTTCCTGTGAGGGTGGTGAGGTACTGGAATGGGTTGGCCAAGGAAGTTGTGAGTGCTCCATCCCTGGCAGTGCTCAAGGCCAGGTTGGATGAATCCTTGGGTGGCACAGTTTAGTGTGAGGTGTTGCTGCTTATGGCAGGGGGGTTGGAACTAGATGATGTTAAGGTCCTTTCCAACCCTAACTATTCTATGATATGGAAGCATATTATAATTTTCTGTATGTGAGGATTACGTCTTTTATCTTCCTTCTTCCTCCTTCTATCTGAAGTCCACTCTCCGAGTTTTGATTTATAGCTTTGATTGCAAAGGGATCAAAGATGTCAAATACCTACTCCAGGTTCATTTTATCACATTCATGCCTTAAGTGTGCTCTTGAAATAACGCAAGCCTATACAGATACCTTTACAGTATAGGATTAGGAGGAGAGACTAGACCAAGACATTCTAACTGAAATTTATTCTCTTTGCAAAGTCCAACTAAATTCAGAACCAAGTTGTTTACTCACACATATTTACACTGAAAAGTCATGCTCAGAGATACTAAAAAAAAAAATAAATCTATTAATTATTTTATACAGAATGCCCTGAAAAGAGACACATCTGAAAGTGCATCTGCTAAGAACAGTCAAAAAACTTACTCATGAGAGTTTGCATGCCTCTCATTCTGACCCTACGCAGATTCCTTTCACTTCTTTTTCCCAATACCAATTCAAAAGTTGAAAGGATTTTGTTGAATAAAAATGCTTTGGTATTTAGATGGCTATCTGCATACAAAATAATATGTTAATTAGTCTCTCATGAGCTGCATATAATGAGATTTCAGAGAACACTTAATATTAGGCTTGAGTAGTGAATGTGTTCGATTACATAATGTTCTTTCTTAAATTGGTCATTTACATAAACTCTCAATTCATTAAAAACCTCAATTTAATTTTATGCTAATTATTTTTTTAAAAGAGAGAGTTTCTTGGAGATATTACAGTAGAAGAAATTGCCAGTTTGATAATACAGACTAAGAGCAAAACCAGGTAATAATAAAGTCACCAATGAATCTTCATTTGTGTAAGCATTCTTGATCTGCTAGATGGTTGCTACTTTGTTATGTGCAGGCATATAATATGAATGTGAATGCTAGCTCCATATATTTTGGTCAAGATTTTTAAAAATGGTTGTATAAAAATTCCCAAAGGAAACACTTTTTAGAGGATAAATCTTCAGCACTTGTGAAAAATCTTGTCTATTTATAATCACAGATTTGGAAAAAAAAAAAATTAAACTCTGAAAAATCCTATTCATATATGCCATACATTTATTCATGTGACATTCACATTCTATGCTATGGCATTTTACAGGAACTGGCAATATAAATTGTATGTCTAAGAGATGTGACCTTCAAAACAACCTTACAGAATTACTAACAAACCTCATTGTAACTGTAACTCAGGGATAGGACAGACTAATGGATAAAGTCAATTGACACCAAGCTGTGTGGTTCGGTGAATACACTGGAGGAAAGGAATGCCATCCAGAGGGACTCTGACACACTTGTGAGGTGGGCTGATGCCAACCTCATGAAGTTTAAACCATGCCAAGTGCAAGGTCCTACACCTGGGGTCGGAGCAATGCCAGGCACAGCTACAGGTTGGGCAAGGAGGAGATTCAGAGCAGCCCTGCGGAGAAGGACTTGGGGGTGGTGGTCGATGAGAACATGAACATGAGCCGGCTTCAGTGTGCGCCTGCAGCCCAGAAAATCAACCATATCCTGGGCTGATTCAAAAGGAGCATGACCAGCAGGTCCAAGGAGGTGATCCTGCCCCTCTACTCTGCTCTCGTCAGACCTCACTTGAAGCTGTTGGAAAAAGTCCAGAGGAGGGCCACTAGGATGATCAGGGGACTGGAGCATCTCCCATATGAAGACAGGCTGGGAAAGTTGGGACTGCATGGAGACCTCATAGCAGCCTTCCAGTATCTGAAGGGGCCGGCATTCTGGNGGGGCCCTATAGGCATGCTGGGGAGGGACTCTTCATTAGGGACTGTAGTGACAGGACAAGGGGTAACGGGTTCAAACTTAAACAGGAGAGGTTTAGATTGGATATAAGGAAGAAATTCTTTCCTGTGAGGGTGGTGAGGTACTGGAATGGGTTGGCCAAGGAAGTTGTGAGTGCTCCATCCCTGGTGGTATTCAAGGCCAGGTTGGTTGAAGCCTTGTGTGGCATGGTTTAGTGTGAGGTGTTGCTGCTTATGGCAGGGGGGTTGGAACTAGATGATGTTAAGGTCCTTTCCAACCCTAACTATTCTATGATTCTATGACTAAAGGCACAAAACTTCTTTCACCAATCAACATGCTACCAATCTAAAATAGCATATCAAGTCAATTATCCAGTTTCAAGTTTCTTTAAAAAAACATGGGCAGGAACTGCAGTAATATACAGAAATTTTCCTTTCTGGTTCAATGCATAGATTGCACAAAATAACTGGCTAAGCAAATGCTTTCACAATTCTTTGTAGCATATTATCACATCAGCAACTTAACTTTCTAAAGTGGTGGGAGTGATATTTGTATGTTAAGAATAAGATTCAATGCTGATACAAAATGCTGGAGTCCACAAAACACCTACATTTAATGCAATTTTCACCTAATGAAGATCTGTTTCCAATGATAAATTCAAGAAGTCTCTCTCTTTAATCCATTTGAAAAGAATAAACATAAATCTGGATCTTTGTTTTGCAGACTGTATAAGGAAGAGCTTGCCAAATTAATTTTACAGGGTTTGAGACACAAACTCTACAAAACATTTCTTATGTCAAAGCCAATGGAATTAACAGTTTAGAGTAGCTCTGGGTATTCTTTAACTGTAGTATGTTTTATCTGAAAAAGTCACTAAACACAGTGGTATGTTAATTACTCATTTATATCTCTGTAATAGATGCAACACTTACCACTATAAACATTGCAAGTTTACCCTGATAAATGCAGTATTAAAGTTATTGCAGTATTGATCAATTAAGTACTCAATAAGTATCATTAATTTTCTTTTCATAGTAATAATGGAAGTTGAACTTCTGGCCTCCTTATGGGGAGGAAAGTCAGTTTATTAGATGACCCAAGGATATTTTCAATATATGTTTGAGATGCTGGCATTTGAACTATGGAAAAAAAAAAAAAGTGAAAGTCCCAAATTTCTCCTCAGAAACAATCCCCCTTCCAAACCTGAAAGTACAGCACATCACCTTCATGACTAACAGTTTAATACAACATAAAGATAAATGAACGAGTAACAAAATGTATACACAACACCAATCTAATAAGCACTGTATCTCCAAAGGTTCAGATACCACATATTTTAATAAATTTGATGAGCTGGAATATACAAAACTCTCCATAAATGCTGATTTCAAAGCAAAAGAACGGTAGCAGTTCTAAATAAATGCTAGCATGAAACACTACTACCAACTCAAATCACTTAGAAGTAAATGTGAATATATTTCTCTAACAAAAATGAAACAGAGGATAGTGTCTCTTTGGACATTAAGTTTCTTTATTGTGTGCAGGGGAAATTTTAGGAGAATGTGTAAAATGCCCAGAGAAATATACTAACAGTAAGATAATATTTTTTACAGTTTTATCAGGCTATCTTCAGTGAAACTGTTTGTATCTCTATATTTTTATTTTTTTTTTTTTTTGCTTGGAAAAGGATGATGTGTCAGCAGGGTGGGATTTCCTCCATGAGACCAATCCAACCTACCCTCCAGTAGAGGGCTTTTAAGTAACAGTGAGCTTTAGTTTATGAAACAAACACCAAGAATAAAAGTATATTAATAGGAAATCTCCAAATTTTCCAGCAGGGCCAGGGTTCCACCCATCACCCACTAGGTATCACATAATGCTGACTAACTTTGCCTGTAGATCCTCTTCTCCACCTAGAGCCTTGACCCACTAACCAATATGCCAACAGCACCCCTGCATGCTTCCATTTCCCTCCCCCCCTACAATTGCTTAGTGAACGTGCTAGTCTGTATCTTCCTTGGGCACAGATGATGCATTGTGATCTTAGAAGTTCAACTATTTTTATCAAGGGCCCACTTTCCTACTCACACAGCTGCCCTGATAATGGAGATGGAATATAGTTACATTAATCTTAATAATTCATTCAGTATTCACTATAACCTACAGATGATTAAGAATTCACACATGAATGTCACAGGTACTTCCACCTGTTACATTGTAATCCATCATATTTAAAATCCAATTGGCACTATGACCTGATATTGCTAATAACATTTGAGGAAACAAAGAGTTTCTTTTTTCTAAAACATCTATTTCAAGACACTGCAGTGAACTGTCACATGACATGAAGGGATAACATACAAATAAGCACACCACATGAATATTCTGGTCAGAAAGCATTAGAATGAAAGATGAGTACTTTGAGCTCTTCTTCCATGCCTATACCCAGAATTCATTCAACATGATGAAGGAAGGGAGAGAAAGGGAGGGACCAATTTGAAACTATTTTGATCAGTTATATCTGAATAAGAAGACTGATTTGCAGTTCTCCTTCCATACATTAAGGGCTGAAAAGGTTATATAAATACGACAATCAGAGTTTCATTAGAGTATTTAAAAGACTACTACTAATAAGAATTAATCTCTTTCAGACTTCAACACTACAACTTCTCTGAAGTCAGCACAACTACGTTTAAATCACTACAAAATGTCCAAGATATTCAGTCCATGTACATATCTACAGTAATGGAATAGAACTGCTGTATCAATTATTCTAAATGTCTGTAAACTCTAATAGATATTCGCCTTAATGAGAGGCTACTCTGTAGACTACTTACATTGTTCATACAGTAGCTGTCACTGTATTACCATTTCATTTTGAAACTAAAGCTATTTCTTTATTCAGTGAATATTAATACAAGTTAAGTCTTCTGGGGTTAGTCCCACCTCAAATTCACTGTGGCTATAGGGACATAAAAATTTCATACGATTCATCCCCCAAAGAGTTCTCTTTACTATGATGAAGTATTTAAACTGCTGCCATATTCTAGACGGTAAAACTAAATGGTAAATTTATTCTATACATCTTTTTTTCACCTGAGGAAAAAAAAAATCAGAAGTTTGGGGGATTTTTCTTGTACAGTCATCACAGATGCTTTCATTTTCAACCATCCAATTTAAGAAATAAAAACAATAAACAAGCCATTAGAGTATTATTCTATACAAGCATAACTTCATACACCAACAAAATCCTGTCCAAAATACATTCTGCTATAAGCATATAATTTCTCATGGGTTTATTTCATTTGAAATAATAGAAATAATATTTAAGTTCTCATGTACAAAGGGATTGTTTACTTAAACCACAGGAATTATTTTCATTCCAGCTGAAGAAATATGCACAATGCAAGGATGATCAGGTGAAATTAAACACCTGGATTAGGAGATTAGATATTTTAACATACTTGTTTGCTCTTAAATTCTATTAATGTATCCACAAATAGTAAATAATGCACTCACACAATCAGATTTAATATATTTTCTTTTATGTTTTTACAGTGAGTTTAAATATTGCTTATTTAGTTACTTGGGCACTCTATCATTTAAAGCCATCTAATTTATATTCAGGTATATTTTTCTTACATTGAAGTAAGTATATTAAGTCACAACACCCTACTGAACAAAAAGATTCTGATGTCACATGTATTTGTATATTGAACTGCAACATTAATAGGGGTAGTAAATTTATATAACTAGAAATACAAGGAGTACTAAAAGACTATGTTTTATAATATAACATTCTGATAAACACTGTAAATACAGGAAGAAAGTTAAATGCATCTTTTCATCACCAGCCAAACTCTAGATGTCTTCCAATCCAGCATGTGATCCTCAGAAGTTAGAAATACATATGCATAATACAGACTGACAGTAAAATAAAAGCACATTAGTACTAAGGGAAAACGCCAAACCAGTAGCTGTATTTTAGAAGTGAAAAGTAGTTTTAGTTGTATTTTAAGAACTGTATATGAGTAATTGATTACAGCATTGGAATACAAATACTATAACAAAGTATTAATGAAAATCTATAATTACTAACTTATCAAATTATACATGTCATGAGAATGCCACTTCAGAAATGTTGTATTTTCTTGCCTGCTACTTGTAATCATGGAGTATCACTGCAGTAATACCCTGACAGCTGTTTTCTACAGGACATGCTGAATTTAATCTTCTGATATAAATTCCATGCACTTCCAACACCAAATTCACTGAGGAAGAAATAAAACTTCTTGTGCCACCATCACGAACATACCAAGCTGTTCTGATATCTCAAAACCACAATTTCCAGCTTTTAATTTCCATATATTTTTACCTGATTTAGTGGATGCCTAGTGTTTCTAAGGATTCTGAGAACCACTACTAGAATTACTCTTTATTCTTCTAGTGATAATCTCTAATGCTCATACCTGAAGACATGTGGAGGTAAAGGGTACACATACTTTCCAGCTGGAGACAGCAGGACCCAGAAGTGATGGCATTTTAGTTATATTAACTCTATTATTGACTGGAGAGGAACTTGCAAAAATGGGTCCCTAGCAGTATCTAGGCACCCATCACACCTCACACTTCTGCAGATCCCATGTTTATAGGAGCCCTCCATCTTATACTGAGCTGCGCTCATCCCATCACAAATCCAGGTGTTCACTATTTCTATTGACAATGTCACACCTACTGATAAATAAATTATTTTCGCTATGTTAACAGTTTTATGTTTGCTTCTTTAGGAGGGGCTGGGATGAGGATTCACAGCACCCTGACAACATCATGCAAGATCCCAACCAAAATTCTTAGTGCCCAGTAACTGTAGTTGCATCATTCTGCTTAGTGTCCACCAGGACCATCCAAACTGGGACTCTGTGTAAGAGCTAATGATTATATTGTGTCTCTATCAAGTTTCAACCAAGTAACATAGGGCAAACAGTCCAAAGTTGAGGAGTTTTACTTCACAGAATCACAGGTTAATTCAGCACCCACCAAAATGAACCTATAATCAACTGATTGTGGTATTGAAGTAAAACAGAATGTGGCAAGACAAACCCTTAATCCCTCCTCAAATTACCTCATTTTTGCTGCCAGTCTGAAAATTCCTCTGACAAGATGACGGACGGTGTTGCAGTTGAGGCAGATTCCGAAAGGTTTTTGCTGCTCTGTTACTTACAGACACTGCTCTGGTGTGCACTTAGCAGTGGGGCTGTGCCCCCTCACAAGCGTCCTAATTCAGCACAGCAGCCACTTCCCTCAGGAAAGTCCCCGCTCTGTCATGGCAGCAGCTGTGGCAGCACTTCCCTCAGCAGCATCCATGCTCTGGCACAGTAATGGTTTTGGAGGCACTTCCCTCAGGAGTACTCCCACTCTGGCACAGTGGCAGCTATGGCAGCATTTCCCTCAGCAGTATCTCTGCTTTGGTATGGCAGTGGTTTTGGCAGCATTTCTGTTAGAAGCGTCCTGGGTCTGGTGTGGCAGCAGCTCTGGGCAGCACTTCCCTCAGAAGTGAAGCATTCCTTCTCTATCGGAAACACCCAGCTTAATGGCTGCAGTCTCTTTCAATATGGGATGCCAAATACTGCTCTGGTAAACAATTTGGCCATATGCTGGGTTTTTGTCTCCTGGTTCTCTCTGCCACAGGGCTAGCTGGAAGCTGTTCAAACTGGTTTGTAGCAGTTCATGGCCACCTTATCACCAGCCACCTGTGGCAGATCCACCAAACACCTGTGACCAGTTCATTAGGGGAATAGCCTAGTCAGGGCCTTCCCACAGAGTCTAATGCACAGGAGGGAATGACACAAAAAAATCTCACAACACCAAAAAATCCTGTGACACAGAAAAGTCATGGCTGTTGACAGTAGAGAGGCTTGGAGTAAAATTTCAAGACAGTTTCTGTCTCTACAGACTCATTTTTTAAAGTGCCTGAAAAATTATCCATGCTATGAGAACAGACTGGTAACACAGGCAAATGCAAAGGTCACACTGATTCTGAAAACTTACCCTTTGAGCAAAACTATTTTACATCAGTGGAAGACTTACAGTCCATACATTCTAGGTAGTCCTCATTTAGAGTAAATTGTGTTTTATTTTGAATAATTGCTTTTTCTTGGCCAAGATAATTGTGGTTCAGCACTTGCAGCATATAAAGTCATAATCCTTTATCACTTGGGTGTCATCATACTCTTTTGTAATTCATCTTGGCATGTAATAGGTCTACCTACCATTATATGATTTGTTTCTTCAATTGTTTAGACCTCAGTAGAGCACAACAAACACCTGGTATTTGAGAAGCTGAAGATTTTCAAGGGCCTGATTCAGAACAGCACAGAGGTATATGACGCTAGACCTCCATCTGTGTAAAATAAGCCTAGATCTATTTCTCTACTAAGAATCTAGTCACCATTTTGAGTGTCAGAGAAAAAAAGGAATATTTTTATTTTTTTTCCTATTATTTACGCTTTCTAGTTTAAATTAGCATTTTTATAGCCCCTGTACTTCTTCCTTTAGGAGCAGACTTTAACACTTACAATGATGAAAATTATGACATTCAGAAAAGGCAAATCAAATAAGATGTCTGAGGAGGGAAAGATTTCTTTAAAATGAGGGGTTTTTTTCTCTTCCACAAAGTGTACCTCACACTTTCTAACAAACAGGGAAAAATGTTATTATGCTGCAAAGCTCAAATCGTCTATAATTACTGTAATCTTTGATTCTGTCAAAGAAAGCTTCTAGTTACAATATCTACCATCATAAACCCCCTCTCAATTCATATGGCATAAATCAGATTTTAACTGAAGTGGTTTGTTTATTGGTTTATTAATGGTATGTCCTTACCTGGTAAACAGTGAACCTATCACTGAGGATCACACTTTCATTAATAAAATAGATAAAGCAGTAGCACACTGAAAAGAATGTTAACACAAATTTCTAAACACCCTGTTATATGTAATGATAAAAAGTTCTAGTTACACACACTGACATGAGGCATTGAATCATTCAGTCCTAAAAGTCATAGTATCTACTTATATTATAATTAAACATACAGCATAAACTACTTATAATTAAATCTTTAACAATTCAGATTATTAAAACACATCACTAAAAGCAAAAGCACTTTCTAAATAAAATATGTATAGAACATATTGGGGCATACAAGACAGCAATTTGTATGAGGGATATTGACTCTGATAACTTGGCCTTTGCGGAAAAAGTTGGACTGAAAGGTCTTTTTGTTCCTTCAGTCTGCATTTTGAATTGATTTTTGTTTCTTAAAAGCTGAGCCCAGGAAGAACTTCTATTAGTCACCCACTTGCATATTCCTTACATTAATCATTAGAGGGCAAAGTAGAGGGAAAGAAAATTGTAAGCATTTAGTTGAACAATTACTAAGGTTATTTTTTAGCCACTTTTTGCAACTGTGTAGTTAAGGTTTAGAAAATATAGAATACTGTTATCTGACTCAGCTCATCTTGTTATAAAATTCACAGGAAGAATAATAAATAATTAACATTTATTGTACATAGATTATCTCCAAATGTACTAGTAAGAATCCACATCTTCCATTTAGAAGGAAATGTGATGGGAACATGTTGGTGATTTCTAACTCCTGCTTGACTTAGGAGCAAATTTTCAGCATAAACATTTTAAAATACAGAGCTAGCTGGAACGTAATGAAGTTTATTGTTGATATTACATATGAAGAAAAGGTTTGCCACAAAGCAAAATAAATAATTTTTAGACAATGAAAACTCCACACAATTAAGCATCTTATTTTACTGATGTCCTGACAAAGATGACATTGTTACCAATGTAATTAATAGTCAATGAATCTTGCAAAAAGTATTTAGTCAGCTAAAAGACTTCTGTAGCCTTTAAAGACAGCCTGTTCCAAACTTATCCAAAGTTGCTCTAGTATGTCAACACAGAAAATATTTTCTTTAGCACCACAGATTATTTTTATTTTGCTTTCTAAAATCAGAACATTATGACAACAGAAACATAATTAAACAAAGATGCTATACTTTTCAAATTAGCCTGTCATCATATATGGGCTATCAAGGGAAGACAAAATAATTGAATAAGGAAGCATTTTGATAACTGTCACTTACTATTGGGCATTTGTTATTCCACATGCTGACTATGTTGTCAGGAAAGACTTCCTCAGAATGTCTATGATGTGCTTTTGTTACAGTATTCAATCATAATCAACAACTCTTGAAGAAGTAATAGTTCAAAATGGCCCCAAGGCCCCATAAAACAAGAACCACTGAGCTCTGTGACCTTGATCTTTAGAAAAGGTAAGAAGCTTTAAGACATGACCTGAATATTAATGTTGGCAAGATGCCATTTAAGAATTTTAGAATTTTCAAATATAATGTGTAATAATTTTGATAAAAGCATTTAATAGATTCTTAACATAATTGCAGAATTTTACATTCCTAATTAGATGTGATTTGATCTAGTTTTCAGTACACAGCCAGTAAGGAAATAAGATAAACGCTGTAGGAAATATGGTATGACCTTTTCATTATTGCTTTGTCAGGACATCTGTCAAGAGACTTTTCCTCTATTCCAAACCAGTCAGACATTGCAATGAACTGCGGTAAGGTATAGCTTGTTCTTGGGAGGAAGCCAGACTATGTTAGCCAGTAAGATCCATATTGTACTGTAGTCAACAAGATATCAAGATACACGGTGCATAATAAAACCAAATTGGTCTTTTCAAGTACTAAAGGTCAGCAATTTATGGCACCTTAGAAAGGAAGATAGGAAAGGACAGGAAAAGAAAAAACCCTCATTTTCCACATCTCTGCTAATATTATCTGTGGTTGTACTCTAGAATTTGTATTACACAAATTTATGTCTGAAATGTTTTTAATAAGCAATTTTGTAACATCAGCAATGAAAGGCGAATGAGAAATGGCAGTTCAAGATTTGCAGAAGAAAGAATAGACATATGTAGACATTGTTTTCTCACAAAAGGAAAAAAAAGGTTAGATTTGTCAAACTCTGAAGAGTGTAATTGTTATGAAAGATTTTAGGAAGCTGCTAAAACCATTTTGTCTTCTCATGTTAAAATGAATTGTTTCCATAGGCAGAAGCAGCATGCCAGCCTCCCAATAACTAATAACTTTTTCCAAATGTCTGTTGTATAGTAGAGGAAAATGTGACAGAGCATGTTACAATATACATACATACATTTTCTAGTCTTTTCATATTTCTTCTAAGAGAATTGCAAAGTAAGAAAAGTACAAGATACACGTCTTCTTTACTGGGAACATTTTAGAGGCTTACTAATCAAAACCATCATGAATATAGAACAGGCTAAAACTTTCCAGTAATTGCCTGCTGCAACAGCACATTCTTGGACAAATACTTGCTATTCATGAGTAGTCATGCCTTTATTCGAAGGAATATACAACTGCAACATTTAGAATGTTCTTATACTTTTTACTGGAAATTAAATGCTTTTATGTTACAGCTGTATTTCTCCTGGTGTTTCATTTAACCTGTTACATCTCTCATTTATTTAAGCTTCCAGTCTTGTAACTGATTACATGCAGAGAGACTGCTGAACTCAAAGTATGTCCGTTGGAGCTTTTCTACCTCTCATTCTACAACTAAGGCATGAGGTTGCATTCTTTGGAAAATAAAAGATCTGGTGCAAGTTTCTGGATTTCTAAAGTGAAAGAGATAATTGATTTTATATCTTCCTATTTTAATTAATACCTTCAATTTTCAGAACACAGAAGTGGCAGAACACATTTACCAGAAGACAGTCAGTTATTGAAACACTAGGGGTTCACCCCAACATCATCAATGCTACAAGACTTCAGCGCCGCCAAAGCTGTATAAATAAGCATACGTAATTATTATAAAAAACAATTCAGTGAATTGTCAATCTTGTTTATTAGTGCACATGGAAGAAAGCAGGAAGACTGCTTTCCTAGAATGATATTAAATACCATTGAGGTATTTACTTTAGCAAATACTTACTTTCTTGTTTAAGTCTATATAACACTTCTAACGGTTTCTGATTCTTCAGCCAGCTTGTTTCTACTCTTCCCTCACATCCTTACAAAGAAACATCCTGGGACCCATGCTTAGTTAGAGCCCAGTGGCCTGGCTTATTGTCATTTTCTGGAATGGATTCATGCATTGACATGTCCAGTTACTATTATTTCCTTAAGTCTTTCACACAGTGAATAAAACTGAACTTTCTGAGGCAAACACCCACAGGGCTACTGCAGCTGTCTCTGCTGTAAAAGGTTTAGTAGCGACACATGATTTTGAGCTTGGAACCCTGCAGACAGTTTACAAATAAAACTACTCTCAGTCAGGAGAGTACAAATTCTTATCTCAGCAATTAAACCATGCTTATTTGCAAACTTGAACCCTGTGACTTCTCACCTCAGTTTGACCAACTAAAATTAAGCTAGGATCATGAAAATTTGCAACAGACATGAGGGATCTTAGTGAGAACAGGATAACAGAGCAGCCATTTAAACCTAGTTTGGCACTGGCAACAAGTCACCCCAGTGACACTATGACATCTGATTTGGCTAGGCAGAGCATGCTCCCCCTCAAATGCCATAAGCAACCTACATCCAGCTAGATGTGCGTCAGTGCAGGGTGCAGCACCAGGGACCCAAACCTAGGTGGTGCGTGTATGTGACCATGCTGCTTTTCTCACATAGGGATAGCAGAGGGATTAGCAGATTTCAGGGAGCAGCAGGTACACATAAAGCTGGGGCACCCACAGCTCTAACAGGAGGTGTATGTAAACAGGAGAACCTATACCCCCAGAAGCAGAGAGGAGTGCTTGAAATTCACACTGCCTGCAAGATAGGCAAAATGCACATAGTAGCAAGTGTGTGACAAGAACTTTTGAGTAGTTTTAAAGCATTTAGAAAATCTTATGATTTTGTGTGGACATCTGTAGCTATCCTGAATGACTGGTTCACTGATAGATAGGTAATGAAATACCATAAATAAATCATTAAGCTGGACCTACCCTTACCCGTTCTAAACCATGAGTTGAACATTTTTTCCTGTGACAAGTTATCTCTTGTTTTCACGATATATAAAGATTTGCTCTGTGCACTTGCCTAGAATAGCCAAATCATATGGCAAAATGGAAAGGAAAGACACCTATACTACCCCTCCTTACTAAAGGTATTTATCCTAAGTACTGCTAAAACTGTGCTAGTAATACTTAGAGCACTGTATTTGTCTTTAACCATGTCAGCATACTCACAGGTATATGCTGCTCTTCAAGATACCATTGTCTTTTACAAAGGCTCTTCAAGATTTTCCAAATATTCCTTAGAGTAATTAAGCTGCAAATGAAGCAGGTTGTGGTAGGACTTGTTATAAGGCTAGATTACTATTTTTGGAGGACAAAACAGAGATCTGATATCGCTTATAAGGAGAAAATAAGCGGAACTGAATTTAGTAAAATTTATTTATTCTTCCAGAAAAAAAAAAAAAAAAAAAAAAAAAAAAA